>PVKS010038719.1:0-17735 GCA_004027875.1 Aplodontia rufa | reverse complement strand
ATCTTTCCAGGGGACTTAGAATCAGCACATTACAGTGACACAGCAATATCGATGTTCATTGCAGCACAATTTACCATTGCTAGGCTATGGAAACAACCCCGGTGTCCCTCACAGGAAGAATGGATCCAAAAACTGTGGTACATTTATACCATGGAATATTACACAGCAATGAGAAACAATGACCTTGCAGCCTTCGAGGATGGTTATGGAAGAGATCATGTTGAGTAAAATCAGCTTAACCCAGAGATCTAAGGGTCGATTGTCTCCACTCATAGGTGGAGGTGGGGACTAGACCCTGGACAGTGAGAAAGATGGTCTAGTAACATGAGTTAAATCCAGATAAGATGTAATGCTTTATAATCTAATACTTTTTTTAGAGCTATAAAGGGAAATGGAAGGGAGGGATAAGGGAGGGTAACTGGGGGGGCACTCCTGGGGATAATTACAATATCCAGAATATTTACACAATTTATACACATTTTATATTGATTTGTTAAAATCTTGTAAGTCTGTTCAAAAAATAAAAATTAAAAAAAAAATAAAATAAAATCAACTTTTGGGCAAGAGTAATAAAATATGTATACATTGTTAATAATCCATGAAATCACAAACATAAAATGGTTATTTTTTATGACATTACATAACACAATTGTCTGTCAAATCCAAAATTTTGTGTCTAATAGCAAATAGTTTGTGCAAATAAATATGCCCAATAAATTCATTTTAGTTTTTAACCATATTTTTCTCTCTATATGAAATTACATAAGTTCTATTGCAAGGAAAATCAAGTGCAACTCATTTTTTGCTAGCCCACCTTGTCAGAGGATCCCTGTGTGAGCATTTAGACACTAGAACAATGAGAATTTAGAAATATAAGTCAAATTTAGTGTATTTCTCAAAATGAAAAATAAAAAGGGCCAGGGATATAACTCTGTTATAGGGGACTCTGGGTTCAGTTCCAGTACTAGACCACCCATCCCCTACACAACCCCCCCACCACCACATCCACACAAAAGAAAAAAAAAGGGGGAAGAGGTTGCAGAGAGATGGGCTCTAAAATACCAACCACCATCGGGGAAATCATGCATAAGCCTTTACAAACTCCTTAGAAATTGATGTTGGAAGACAGCATACCATTTCTTTATTATATTCCCTTTCTATATGGAAAAGAATTTGGTTCCTTCAAATAGCATAGATTACTTAGTTGGCTAACACTGAGAAAAGTTCATCCTTAGATTTTTTAACCTCCTTGAGCTTTGGAAATTACAGTAAGAGCACTATCGTAAACTGAGACTAGTTGAGCAAGGAGTAGAGTTAGAATTGAACCCTCTTTTGTTGAAGCCAGAAAAGGTGCCAATAAACTGAAAAAGAGATGCATTTTTCATTGGTTCATTCACCCACATATGAAGCAACTACCCTATATAAGTTTGTTTAATGATGTCAATACTAAGATGAAATAAAATTAGTGGTGTTTGTGCTTCCAGAAAATAGCATCATGAAAAATAAAAATTAATATGAAAATTTTCAATAGAGTTTTTTTTTTTTTTTGAGGTAGTAGGATTGAACTCAGTGCCCAGCCCTTCAGCAGATTTTATTGTCAGGTCGTCACTTTAAAACATATTAAGTATTCTATTTCAGTGAAAGAAAACTATAAGAACAACTAGGTGGAGCTGAAGAAATGAGTATTAATTGCTCATAGGCTGATAATAGAAAGAATACAAAATGTAGATTTGCCTATAGGAATGATCGAATTAAATATTCATTTCAGAATTTCAAAGTTTATTGGCTTGTCTAATTGATGCTATTATTTAAGTGCAATTCCAGTTGCTATCCCCAGCCCTCTCCTTGGAAATCTGTAATGTTCTGAGAGGTCCACTTACATGAATATCTGTATCTGGGGGTCTTGCTTGCCATCTACACCCCTTACATATATACAATTGCTTCCTCCACCCATGCATACTTGACGTCAATGTGCTCATCACTGATTCCATATAGAACACAAAATGACCTTATGGTGCCATACTCTCATGGAATCATTTTAAAGGCCTTATTGTCTTACCAGGTTGAAAAGTGGTACCACAGTTTTATTGTTCAAAGCAACAGGAAAAAAAAAAGAAATCTAACCAACATTATGTGCCTCAGAAAAGAAAAAACAAGAGTGTGACTACAATGTTAATAATTAAAATGTATTCTGTATTCCGAAGGACATCACCTACAGGGACATGAAAGGGCTATGTGAATTTATGATTTTATTTTCTCTAAGTACCATATTGGTATTAAACCTAGAAATGTATTAACTAAGATTTCCTTTTCACTTTAAAAAAAGCATTTCTAGGTTGGAGAGAACATTCTGCAATACATTTACGTAAAACTACTTAATATACACTAAATTTAACTTATATTTCTAAATTCTCATTGTTCTAGTGTCTAAATGCTCACATTTAACCATTAATTCCTCCTTACAGAGTAACTACACTTCCTTCTCAACTCCTTCCACTTACTTTATCTCAAACAATCCATATACCCAAACCAAAACATTCTTCCATCTCTAACACTATTGGCTAGGTACTTTCTAAACATACTAAACTATGGGCAAAATCAACTGTGCTATTTTGGAATATGTCCATCTATCATCTTTAGTCTACATAATCTATGCAGAGATTATGAGAATTTGGAGGAGTTATCTTTAGATACCTTGTACCTACTGATAGTAGGTCTTTCTACCATATCTCATTTGCCAACTTCTGCATCCCTGCCACACTGTAGATGTACAGCTCTTTAACAATGACTCCTCAGTCTGCTATGTATAAGTAAAATGGCTTCTAGGATTTTAGCTTAGCTTTTCAGCTAAGGTGGTAAGTCCTTATCAAAATCATCCCACGCAGAGCTCAGCTTTCTTCCTCAAATAAGTGGTTAGATCTGATGTTGCCTAAGACAACTAAAATGAACTCAAAGTAAAAATAATATATGTTCGATGTTTCCCAGTCAGGGGTATGTATCTTAAAGGGAACCAAGCCTTTAACATTTGTGTCTTGCATAGTTAGGAAAGATCTTCCTTTCTTATAAATACATCATTTGAAGTACACCTTTCCCACCATATATTGTGTTTGGAATGCTTCCTTCATGTTTTGATCCATCTCTCTTGATTTTTTTTCTGTTAAACTACAGCATTCTCAGGAAAACATCATAAATGAACTACAGTGGCCATAAATGTAAATAGCTGCAGAAACCAGACAATAAAGAGTAAAGGAAGCACAGTGTGAACACTAAGGTGTAGTGGGGCCTATAGCAAACTAGCATGCATGTCTTATAGTCATCATTGATAGCCTGAACGTCATAAAATATTTGTAATAATTAAATGCTAAATGCCATGTTTTAAATATCAATAAAATAAAGTACAAGCATATTTTACAACTTCTGTGACAGAGGAAAACCTATAAAACACAGACATGTGATACATATATGAATGTCTACCTGTACAGATGTATCCAGGTTGTTTCCCTGCTAAATAGATCTCAGTGCATTTGCAGAAGTCTAAACACAAAAATAATTCTACCACCAGATGGAGCTTAGCTTCCACTAATGCAGCAGATATATGTAAAAAGGATTTCAAAGGCTTGTTTGCATTATTTTATAATTCAGGAAAGAATACAAGAAAAAAGGTAAATTTCAAAGTACTGTAAATGTTTTAAAATCTTCATACAAATGCCAGTTACCATGGGACTTCAAGTATTCTGCATATGGGGTACTCATTTGATCTGGTGCTAAGAGGCTACTCAAATGATTTGA
The DNA here is from genome assembly GCA_004027875.1 of Aplodontia rufa. NCBI lineage: Eukaryota > Metazoa > Chordata > Mammalia > Rodentia > Aplodontiidae > Aplodontia > Aplodontia rufa. Next base: position 13,946 of record PVKS010038719.1, on the reverse strand, counting down.
CAACTGACTTCCTTCCTTTCTATTCTTTTCACTTTCTTTGTATGAGAATGCCATTAAATTCTTCTATGTTTAAGTGCCTGCCTTTAAATAAAAATTACAGATCATTGGGCTGGAGCAGTAGTTCAGCAGTTATGGTGCCTGCCTTGCATGTGCAAGTATGTGCGTTCAAAACCCAGCACCAGGAATACAACAAGGTGTCAGAGCAACAAAAGCCACATGGAAAACTAAATAAAATTGATTCTCTCTCTCTCTCTCACTGTCCCTCTCTCTTAAAAAAAAATACAGATCATCACTATAATGGAATCTAAGTAAAATTATCAAAAGAAACAGTTCATATTACAAAAACAATGAACTCTGTTAACAAAAGACAGTATGTGTTTTCTACTAGCTAAAGTTAAAGAATGTACACAAAGCATTTACTGAAGTGCCTGAAACAGTCAGTTGATGGTAAAAGTAACTTCTATTGTATTCTCAAAGGAGGTCACCCTTTAATGAAACTTCCTACAAAATCAACATGTCATATGTCCATGAAATGCTCATTGCATGTTCAAAGCAGGACCGGGCCTGAAGAAGAGTCAGGTTGGTTGTTGTTTTTTTTTTTTCTTCACTTTTTTGTGTTTTAGAGAGAGGGACAGTGAAAGAGAGAGAAAGAAAATCATTTTTATTTAGTTTTTCTTGTGGTTTTTGTTGCTCCTACACTTTACTGAGTATACGGTGCTGGGGTTCAAACCCATGTCCTTGCACATGCCAGGCAAGCGCTATATCCGCCAAGCCAACACTCCTGCACTGAGGAGCCAGATGTAAACCACGACATGGTGTTTGTCTTTACATTGAGAAAAGATGGAAATTAGTGTACCCCAACTATGCAGATAAACTGAGTGTGGATTTGTGCATGACTTATGAGTACCAAAGCAATAGAGAGGGGTCAGGGAAGGTATGCCAGTCAAACAAACTGGAATGAATATTGTAGGAAGGATAGGAATTGAATAAAGAAGGGTAGATAATCTCTTCCAGGAAAAACAAGGACATGTGAGCAGCAGGAAGTGGGTATGTGGTCAGAAAGGTAACATGTCTGATTCCACCGAAGGAACATGTTGGCCTAAAAGGAAGGACCAGAATGCAAAGTGTGATGAGCTAAGATGACGGAAGAAACAGTAAGACAAATGGTGGGTTGACTAGCTAGAGTATAAAGTTATTGAAAAGATGGGTCGGGAATGTATTGTTTACAAGGCTACGAAGGAAGAGAAAATTTGGGAGGTTCATTCAGAATTGAGCCTGCCTTCCTGCTGCTTAACAACTTGTACACTTGTCATAAACATTTATTATTCTAACCTAAAAGAAAATAGATATGTAAAACATACCTCTCTATGCTTGGCAGCATGTTTAAAGTCAGGATCACAGAGGTGATCAGGACATGGGAAGTGGTTGTGGGAGTGTAGCTTATAGGACAGGAATGGCTTGAACTAATCAGTACATAAGCCCAAGTGATAGCAAGAAAAAAAGCAAGCCTAGATGAAATAGGTAGGTCAAAGATGGTTGCATAAGAAACAAAAAAAAAAATGGGTTCAAAACTCCAAAGGAACAACATTTTAACAAACATGAATTTGGGGAATGAGTTCAACGGGGAGGGGAAAAATTTAGACTCAGTTTTCAATTAAATTTAAAAAGTAGGATGCCCACGTGTAAACAAGGGTAAACATGTTATGCAGTAGGCAATGGGAGATGGAAGACTGAAGTCCACTTGATATACACTGCGGACCAGGGGACCAGAAATTGGCATTGGAAGTAGCAGCTTTCATTTTCAGCATCCCTCACTTAACAGTGAATATACTAAAAGGAGAACTACTTGGGATATTTATTAGTGTTTTGCTCCCTCTTCTTTCTTCCCCCTCATATTCAAAAGTGTAGCCTGACTTGAATATTCCTTACCTCAGAGATTTTGAAAGGAAGAACAGCTGAAAATTGTTCTGGCGCTGGTTCTGGTGTAAGATCGCAAATCTATGAGCTTTTACTCATGAACCCTAGATAAGGGGGAAGAGACAAATGGAGAGAGTCAACTTAAGAGATTAGGAGAAAAAAAATGTTTTTCAATGGAGGATGATGATGGTACCCAGGAATAGAGAGAACCAGTTCATCTTACTTCCCCTAACTGCTGGACCTGTGTTAACAGTGGGATTCTTGAGTACCACAGTGGAGGATGATAGCCAGGAACTAGAGGAATAGGGAAAAGGAGGAATGGTGGAATGAAATTAACCAAACTATCCTATGTGCATATCTGAACATGCCACAGTGAATTTCACTTTTATGTGTATGTATAAAGATCTAATTTTTAAAAATATAAATAAATAGAAGAAAGACAAGTGGACTAAAGAGAACGGGGAATGAGAGGGGAAAGAAATGAGAGGGGACAGAATTAGAGTAAATTATATTTCATGCTTGTATGATTATGTCAAAATGAACCCCAATATCATTTATAATTATAATGCACCAATAGAAAAAGAAGACAGATTCCCTGATCTTCATTCCCTAAGTCCTCCCAAAAGTTTTGTAAGCATTTAATTTTTTGAATTAAAACTTCTTGCTTTGAAAAAACAAAGTTCCAGGTAATATGTGAAATTGTTTGCCAAAGAGTAAATCACAACTTTAATGCTAATTATTATTAAATAGCAAGTTTGTCTCCAAGATTTATTTTCAGTACTAGATATTGAACCTATGGCTTTCCACATGCTAGGCAAGCACTCTGCCACTGTACTACAACTCTAGACTTTTTAATTTGATTTTGATAATAGTGTTTCACTAAGCTGCCCAGGTTGTCCTTGAACTTGTGATACTCCTGCCTTAGCCTCTGAGTAGCTGGTAGCACAGGTGTGTACCACAGTGCCAGGCTCAAGATATTCTTTACCATATAACAAAGATCACTGAGATTTTACAAGAAAAAAAAAGTGGTCTTTTACATTCTTCGTCCCTACTTATGTTTCCGGGTAAAATTTATTCTTGAATGTATTCAAGTCTCCTATTTCCTATAAAAATGGGGAGAGGGAGGACAGAAACAGAGAAATGTTATTTAATTAGAGTGCTGCAAACTGATGGGTTAAAACTAAAATATCCATACGCTGGGGAATGTATTAATATCCATGTTATTTTGTGTTTAATTTGTTGGACCCAATGTTTTTCTTAAAGTGAATGGATGATAGTGCATCTACTCTCGATATTATGAATTCAACGCATCCTTTGTATGTGGGTATAGTTAAGGATAAGCATCACATGCTTCCTGATTCAGGAGTAGCTGGGCTCAAATATCTTTGAATCAAAAGTATTTCTGATAGTGAGCTAAAAGCAGACAGGCCTGGAGTGAGTGACAAAATATCCCTTTGCTTCTTTCTAGTGGTAGTATATTTCTCTATTGCAAAAGAAAGATTATCATGGTCTCAGAAAGTCTAGACTCTATTTACATCAATTGGATTGCATCTGAGATTAAGCTGTCCAAGTGGAAAGGGCTTCCAAAATGGATTCTCTGGATGCATAAACAGTTCCTCTGGTGGGATATACAGTGACAGGATAGAGTGGCAGGGGCCAGCACAGGGGCTTGTTAATGAAGTCATTGAGCATGGTGACAAGATGGAAGAGTGTCAGAAACTGAGGGAGTTCTAAAGCATGCACAAAATTGCTAGGGAGGGAACTGAGAGGTTAATTTCTGACAGAAACCATGGGGGCGCATATCATAATAATTCAGGCTTAAAAACTATACAAGTGGAAGTATTTCATTTTTAATGTATATGCTAGTGGGACTGCAACATAAAAGACAAATGATCATTTACAAATGTGTTCAATCTGCTTTTGCCAATGAGAATTGCTAATGATGCATACATAATTGTTAGATATAAACATTTATTTATTATTATCTATATCGATCACCACATTATTTTCTGAAATTCCTACCTTTGCAGTCAAAGACACTTAAGTCTCTAAAAGTTCTTTTTGTACATGCGTACAAAGCATAAACTCACACTGCAACAGTTCTAGAACAACTTTTTCAAGGAAATGTCCACAGGATAATGAGATAGTTTTTGTTTTATATTTTGTTTCTACATACACACACACACACACACACACACACACGGAAATTAAAGAAAAATTAAACTTTTGGATTGTCTTTCTTAAGATTTACATTTAAGATTTAGCAATGGGTTAAAGGTAATGAATAGACCAGAAAATTTCAATTACTCTTCATCTCTTCAAACATGGCTTTTAGTTCATGTGCTGGGAAAGACAGTTCCAAAACACTGAACAAAGCTTTAGCAGAAAAACCTCCAATTCTTCAAATTTATCCTTTATTGACCAATTTATGGAGTTATAGAAACATTAATTATTTATTAATGATAAATATAATTGCATATTATACAATTTTAGTGTACTAAGAGCATAAAACAGCAGCTTCAGAACTGATATTAAGAAATAATTAAAAGTTAGTAAAATAAAAATAAAATTCCATTTAAGCAACACACATGAGTTAGGGAAGGAGAAGTAGTATGAATAACTGCATAATTAACCCAAATCTTGCAATATTCATCACGATTTCCAAATCCAAGCCAAGAACAGTTGGTCTACAGTTGTTCCTCCTTCCTATTTATTATACCATATTGCATTTATCTTAAATTCCTGATTTATGGAAGAACTTATGTCTATTCTCACTGGGATCCTTAAAACTCTGAATTTATTTATGTATTCTGGCTTCTTTCCAGATGTATGTGAACAGCAACTGATCCAAGAAACAAACAGGCGGAAACGTCTTTGAATAGCATTCTTTTACCATCAGGTCATACATGCCTCCATTCAGTAAAACATGCAACCAAATTCCTGAACTGGGCAGTTCAATAATGCATTTTTAAAACTCAGGTGGGATTAAAGAGAATGATTTTTTTCTATTCAAACAAAAAAAGAAAAAGGAACTATGAACTTAACAGGGTCTTAAAAACATACACAGGATGGGGGGAAAATTCCTCCGAACTATTGAAGAAAATTAGTAACACACAGATTTTATCATCTATTTCCTCCTCAAAGGAATGTTTTGTTATCCAGACTGAAGAGCTTGCTTTCAACAAAATTAAGGGCTCAGATAAAGAATAGAAAAGGAAAAAAATAAAAATACAAACCTAACATACCAATACACCAACCAATTTCAATAGCACATTTTATAATGAGGTAGAACAAAGAACATAATGGATAGCTCCAAAATGGCAAAGTTCCAGAAACTTCATTCAGTTAATTTACTAACTGCTTTGCCAAACTTTATCCAAATAACCCACTTATGACAGACCAGTGGAAATTCTTACAAAATTGGCCTCCATGTGCAACCTCCAACTATGTTTCCACTCGTGTCAAAGGGATCACTAGGAGTGCCTTTTGGAAGCTTTTGCCTCTGTTTCAGCTGCAATTTTGTCAAATGGAGAATGAGGGAATACATCCAGGTAAAAGTCTGGATGTGGATTTATATCAGATTTTTTAAAAGCATAACAGTCCTTCCTATTTTTGATCCAATTTCCTAAAAAAATATCCAAAGCAGAGGTCAGTCTGCCTTCCAGTGCACAGGATAATCATTAGACTATTCCTATGTCTGCTTTTTTGCAATTGCTGTATCACAAGGTTGATATTGACCTACCTCAGAGAAACCTTGTGAGGATTAATTACAGTTAAATTGGAAGAAAAAATTGCATTAGACAAGCCAGGCTTCATCTATGTTGCTAAATAGACCCAGATGTTTTAACAAATGTCAGATTATTTGGTAGCATCCTCACTAAGTAGAGAATTAATTTGCATAATGTATTTCAGCTGCAAAGACATTTATAAAAATCATAGAATACAATGTTTCAGATGGAAGGGAAAAAAAAAACAATCTGGCTCCACTTCCACCTTGCTCATCATACTGGCCACTGGTTATTCAAAATTTTTCTTATGGTGCAAACATTGGGGAACATAGGTGATTAAGAGAATTTCATGGCAAATGAAGACTTTATACTTTCTCATTCCTGAGTACTTCTCTAGATCTTCCTTCTCCTATAAAAATGATGAATGGATTTCAATTTTTTTTTTCATATCTTGCTGTGTTGCTGATGCACAAGTGCAATATGGAGCTCTTGTTCATCCAGGGAGTGCTTGCCTATATTTTTCATCTTCCAGTTTTGTTATCCACATGTATATGATCATTCATTGCCTAGGAACATGCCAACAATTTTAGAGTTTATAGAGATGACATTAATAATCTTATCAGCCTTCGTTAAATAATCAGTCTTTGTTAAATTCACATGCATATCCAAGAATGTTCAAAAATACATCCCCTGGGGTAGCAATGTTTCAAAGGGAAGGAAGAATACAGAAATACTGAAAAGTTCTGGGTTGTACTTGTTTTATTTCTTTTGTTACTAAACAAAAAAATATTTAGAGTCCTATCATTGAGAACCTTTAAAGGATCTTAAAATAGTATTTTTGTAATATTATATAGTACAGAACTTAGGAATATAAGCTCTGAGGCTAGATAAACAAATTTATCATTTCTACCACTTACTTCTTGGGTGACTCTGAATTAGTTACTTAGAATGTATGTGCTTTTGTTTTCTTATGTTTTATATTTTGGTTTTTAGATGGGTTTTCTCTACATCCAGGCTGGTCTCAAATTACTGGGTTCCAGAATCCTCCTGCCTCAGTCTTCTGAGTTTCTGGGACTCCTCATTTTTAAATAGTGATAAGTATACTACCTAGTAAATAAGGTTATTATAATGAATAACATGTATTCTCATGTATATATAAAGCAGTAAAAACAGTTTTTGAAACATAGTAGGTAATCATTCCATTAGCATTAGTTTAATTATTTTAAATATCCATAATTTCAACTCAGTATCACTTCCTAGACAAGAAAATGTCACCTCTTTTCAAAAACTTTTCTAAAATATTCTGGCCCATTTTTCTCCTTTAGAAACTACTAAATATAGAGTGAGATGTCCTCAGAAACCTCCAGTACTTTAGGATCATTGCTGTAGAGACCAACAGTTCTCCTGTAAGTATTCTGCTTTAACATTTGCTAGACCTGTGAGGACAAATATACCACATTTCACCACGGATGTTCTTTCTTGATTACCAGCTGGTGTGTAATAATAGGATTCAATACTGGCAAAAACAAAATAAAAAAATCCCACACATTTATTTGACTCAGATATCTGCTGGAGGTCCATTAAACTGAGTGAGGTGACTCCACTGAATTCAGCTGGGCTCTCCATCCATGTGCAGTTAGCTGGAGGACAGCTGGCCCAGGCTCTCTTCTTTATTCTGGAGGCAGCAAACTAGGCTGGTGTTCTTCTCAGAAAGGTAGCAGAGTGGAAGAAAACAAATAAAAAGCATGGAGTATCTTAAGGCTTAGTTACAGCAGCACACCACCTCTTCTGACTCACTGCATTGGTCAAAGCAGGTCTCATGATGAACCACAAAGTCAAGAGGTAAACACATATTTCTCTGGAGGAAGGAAAGGGGAAGACAAGAATGTTTCTGAACAATTATGCAACTCACCAAAGACATCATGAAGTGAGCATAATATTCTTTTCCACTGAGCTCAACCATAGTTCTTACATACTTAGTAGTCACTATAATATAACTGCTAGGAAACCAGGTAAATAATGGGAAGAAGAAAAAAATCTAATTGAGACTTTTGGTTTTAAAATTTTTAAGTATTTTTAATAGAATAATTAGAACAAAATGAAGTTTACACATTTTAATAGAAAATGTTCTGCAACTTTATTTTCACAAAATGATTGTCATATTTATATGTGGGAAGTAAAATTTCATAGTGACAGTAAATTAACATCAAAAAGGAATTTTACTGTTTAACAATGCAAAATGCTTAAGATGACCACAATAACAATGGTTCTGATAGGATGTAGAGATCTGCTTTTCATCTGTAGATGAATGTACTCACAACACATCACTTCTAAATTGAGTGCTTTCACGGGAAAAAAGAAAAAACTACTCCCTTTTGCCAAACAAGGTATTAATCACAATGCTTAGTTTTGGATTCCAAAAAAAGACTAAATTGTATTTAACTAAGAAATAAAAGTCTTTCCAAAAAAGTCAATAAAATAATTTATTTATTTATCTGTATGCTGGGAAGGTGGCTTGAAAGCCAAAAGCTCCAGGACTTTCATCTAGTCGTTGGCAGAGGTATCCCTCTGTTGTCTATTCCTTGATGTTTACTCAGAGCTTCTGGTTTTCTGACTTAGATGTCACAGCCTCTGTTTTGGATGTCTTTGCCAGGAGTCAATGTTATACTTGGATATGAGTTTAAAATTTATCTGTCTTTGGAGTTTAAGGGCTGTCTCTTATTATAGTGCAGCCCTATGACATTGAGTAAGGTAATTAAGATCCCTAAAACCCAATTTTCTCATCTGAATATGAAAGTTGTTAGGGGGATTTTTTTGTTCTTCTTTTGAATTTAATCCTGTGGATCAGGAATTGCACTAGAATAAATTTGTGCCTATTGTTATATTCCCCTGTTGAGATCTAGGTTGTCTCAGCTGGCACCCTGGAGAATAGGGTGATATTGCTATGCTGCAGACATAGGTAGTGTTTTTCCTTGTGCCTTTCTGAGTTTCAAAGCTTCAAAACATTTTCTGAGGAAGACTTCAACAGGCACAAGGTGTGGCTTTTGCTGCAGTTCCAGCCACCACCCCAACAGGGACACAGACGTTCTAACCAAATCTGCGCATTGCCTGCATATTTCACTCTCAACAGTGTGAGTTAACTGATTTGTTTCCTAATATCTCTAGAGAAAGGAAAAGTGAGGCCAGACATTTAGACCCAAACTACATTCAAACAATCCATTTTATTAAGAAGAACAAATTGCAATAATAGTCTCTTCACTATTATTTAAATGTAAACTATAAATTTGGTTACTATATTGATACTTGTGAAAGAAGAAATTTCACAAGGCTGGTATTTTGCCTTTCATTAGCAGAAAACATCATGCAACTTTCATAATTTCCACATGCAGTCTAAGGCCTTGGATGGGCTAATCTATTTTTATAAAATAAATTATTGTATAGAATAAAAGGTATTTCTGATGACATAATTATTCAATGTAAAAGAAAATATTAACATTCAAGACCTATATATCAATGGAAATTGAAGAGTAAGAACATGATTCAACAAGGCAGAAGATCTGCAAAAGAGTAATTAACTTAGCTCTGCGATGTGCTTTACAGAAAGGTAGCAACCAGGAATTGACCAAAAACACTGAATATCTATGAAACACTCCAGATGTTTAAAATGAGAGATTCTTTAAAATAATGTAAGTCAAAATTACATTTCATATACCAAAGAGGATATGCAATTTAAAAATAGAAAAGCAGGAGGAGATTATATCTCCATTGGGGTGGTAGAGGACTGGGAGGCAAATGTTAAACATAACTGACAGTTTCATTTCCTTTTTTTTTTAAGTTGTGGAAAATTCCCATACAAGACAAAAAGACAAAACATCACATGGAGAAAAAACAATTTTAGAATTGAGACATCTGAAGACTTATTCATCAGCTTCACTATAGTACGATTGATTAACAGAATTAAGATAATACCTCAAGCTTTCTAAATTCTCATTCTTAGAAGAATCATTATTTCAACTTGACCTTTTAGCCTTTGCAAAAAGATTTCTTATGTGAAGCCAGCTATTTTCTATTTATCTATTCATTCCTGGATCAATTTATATTTGATGCACACAATTACACAGATATAAACACTGATCCACATTTATAATCTAAGCATCACATCCTACAAATGAGAAGATATAGAAAACAACTTAAATATTCCACCACATATAAGGGAGAATAGGGGTGGGGAATAAAATACAACACAGATACTTAAACAAATTAATCAAATGATTTTGGAAGCCTAATATGTGATATATCCTGTCCATGTTCTTCATGCTACCAGTAGCTGGCCAACGAATGCAGAATTTCTTTCTTTAATTAAGGCAGCAATAATGACGGCACCTTTCCTTAAACTCTCTTGTAGCTTCTGCTCATCCTGAAAATAAAACAATAATTATTTCAGTAAGAAAATATGACACATGTTAAATGTGATAAGGAACCACTTTGCAAGATCTGATGCTCTCTGGACTTGGAACTTCATAAACTCGAACCTTACTAACTGGCATGGACTCAGTCCCCTAAATAAAGGGAAAGTGTTTTTGCAATTGCTTTTCATTATAGACAATATATAGTTGCTGAAGATATAAAGAAAACCACTGATACAATTTCAAATGCTAACAGAAACAAGATTATTTTCCCTTAATCCAATTTCTGACCAATTTTGGCTCTCCACTGAAGTGTGAATATTTCCTCAGTGATGCAAGTGTTTCCTTCTCTTATTTCTGAGTGTTCTCCAACTTGGTAATGATCTGTCTGTGAGTACTGGTGTGGGGGAAAACCTGCTATTTGTGAAGTAAGGATCAGGAAAAATTGTGGAATGAGTGATCTCACAAGTTGCTAAGATATGGTTTTGTCTTTGAAATCATATTACCTGTGAAAATCCATTTATTTGAATTTATTTAGGCTTCCTGAAGGTATGAAGAGATTATAATGTGAATGAAAAGGAAAAGAAGAGATAAAACTTGTAACTTCAATGTCTCTACATTATAAGCTGTGTTATGCTTAAAATGGAGGCCATGATATTCAAACTCTGAACTTTGGTGTCATCCTTAATACCCTATCCCAGCATCCAATATACCTCTACCATCTACTGCCTCCACTTCCTTATTGTTTAGTGCATCTTTGCACATTAGGAGGAGGCTTTAAGGATGCTGCCATTGAAACTAACACTTCTCCTCAATTACAGGAACAGTCTCCTACACAGTCTCTCTCAAGATTTGCCCTCTTCTACTCCTTTCTCATGAAGCAGTCAAAATACTTATTTAAATACTTATTTAAAATGTATTTTAAAATCACATCACTACTCCTCCTAAAATCCTTTGAAAGCTAACTTTAAGCCTCAGGACAAAGTCGGACTCCTCTACCTGGCAATAAAAAATCTTTTATTTTCCAGCTTCTTGACAGACCCTTAAAAATCATCCCATTCTCCAAGCCACATAGAACTATAAGACTGCTCATACAAATTATTTTTCTGAACTTGCATCTTTCTGCACCAGCTGATCCCTTTGCCAGAAAAGCTTTCTGGCAACCTTCCTAGCTTGGCTGATCTTAATTTCTCTTTGTGGTTCAGTTAGGTATCTTTGACTCCTAAAATCTGCTCTGATTCTTACCCTCCAGCCCAGTTTGGGTAAGGTGACTGTTTCTACAGCTGCAAATTCCTCTAACATGTTGCATTTTAAGTCTTTTTAGTTGGCCATTTATTCCACCAGATGATGATTTTGTGATGTAGATTTTTTTCATTTTATCTCTGAAAATGGAACACTTAATTCAATCCCTAACACATGGTAGCACTCCATAAATTGTAAAAAATTCAAAGCAAAGGAGGCTCTAACTATAATAGAAATATCATCGCCCTTTCAGTTTAACTTGCATTTGACATTGACGACTGTTTTTTACTTTGTTTACTTCTATTTGCAGTTAGCCCAAACTCTGGCAATAGTATTGAGAAAAAGTATTCTTGAAGCCTTACCACCAGCACCATTCCTCTATGAACTGGCCCTGGGTTTCTCATATATGAGGATATGCTGGTGAGAAGCTACCTCTGCCTGACTGTTCTTTCCCATCAATTTTCCCAGTTGCCAATTGGGGATCTTGCTCAGTGGTAAAGTGCTTGTCTAGCATATGCAAGGCCCTGGATGGATTCAACCCCCAGTACAGTGGGAAAAAAATCAATCAATAAATCAATCAATCCCTGGTTGTAGTCTACTAGATAAACTAGGGAAGACCTACAACGGCTAAACAGTGGCTATTTTGTTTCTGGCAAGTGGTTTTTACATACGTTTCAACCCTGGATTTCAAATGTTTTTCTGGTTTTCACAATATCACAAGTCTCAAATCACATATAAACAAATCATTCTAAAGCTAAGGATATTTGGAAATAAAATATATACTTAAATTGGAGTACATATCACCCATGTCACATCATTCATAAACATAAAAATAAGTTTTCTAAAACTGAACAAAATACAAACCAACTAACTATTGGCATGTATTTATTAATTTGATCAATTAACTTTAGTGTTGCAGGGTCTATAATATACATTCACTCTCCAGTCTCATTTCTTTAAATGAGAACACAGATGATGATAATTAAGCTTTCCTCTTCGGCAATGATTGAGAATACAAAAAGTAAATGCTGGTGAGGTTGGGGGAGAAAAGGAACACTTGTACACTATTGGTAGAACTACAGACTAGTGCAATCACTCTGGAAGGCAATTTGGAGATGCCTCAAAAACTAGGAATGGAAGCACCATAAGACCCAGGTTTCCCATTACTTGGTATTTTCCCAAAAGATTTAAAACTGGCATACTATTGTGATACAATCACCTCTTTTTATAGAAGCACAATTCACAATAGCTAAATTATGGAATCAACCCAGGTGTCCATCAATAGATGAATGGATTAAGAAATTGTGGTATATATATACCCAATAGAGTTCTACTCAGTCATAAAGAAGAATGAAACTATGGCATTTGCTGGTAAATGGAAGTGTAGAATATCATGCTAAGTGAAATAAACTAAGTTCAGAAACTCAAAGATTGAATGTTTTCTCTCTTACAAATAAGCTAGAGTAAAATAAAGGAAAAGGGAAGGGAAGGATAAAATATCATAAAGATAAAGGGAAGATCAGTAGTGCAGAAGAAGGGGATTGAGAAGCAGAGTGGAGGGATAGGAAAGGCGAGGCAATGCAGAATGAATTCTTAAAAACATCATGTTATTGATCCTCTACCTAGAAGACCCTATAAGCTCAACCAAAAGACTTCTAGAGCTTATAAATGATTTCAGCAAAGTGGCTGGTTATAAGATTAACACCAATAAATCATTGGCTTTCCTATATTCCATCAACAAGGACACTGAAGAAGAAATTAGGAAATCTGTCCCTTTCACCATCTCCTCCAAAAAAATAAAATACTTGGGCATAAATCTCACAAAGGATGTCAAGGACCTATACAATGAAAATTATTGAACTTTAAAAAAAGAAATTATAGAAGATCTGAGTAGATGGAAAAACATTCCATGTTCATGGTTAGGTAGAGTCAATATCATCAAAATGGCCATTTTACCCAAAGCCCTACAAAGATTTAATGCAATCCCTATCAAGATACCAATGTCATTCTTCATCAATATAGAAAAAAACAATACTCAAATTTGTATGGAATAAGAGAAGACCCAGAATAGCCAAAACATTACTCAGCAAGAAGGAGGAGGCAGGTGGCATCTCAATTCCTGACCTGAAATTATACTACAAGCTATAGTAACAAAAACAGCATGGTATTGGTATCAAAACAGAATGGAAGACCAATGGAATAGAATAGAGGATTTTGAGATGAACCCTCATACCCTTAACTATCTGATATTTGATAAAGGGGGCAAAAGCATAGTGTGGAAGAATGACAGCCTGTTCAACAAATGGTGTTGAACAAACTGGACAGCCGCATGTAGACAACTGAAATTGGATCCTTACCTTTCACCCTGCACAAAAATTAAATCAAAATGGTTCAAGGATCTGGATATTAGACCAGCAATTGCTTGGAATAGAAGTAGGATCAACATTACATGACGTAGGAGTCATTTTCTACTATGATCTTCTTCCACTTGACTTCAATTCATTCAAGCTATGAGAAAAACATCAGAGAAATTCCAAAAGAAGGGTATTCTAAGATACCAAACAAGCACTCCTAAAACCTGTCAGTGTATGGTTGTTCAAAAATAAAAATTAAAATAAAAAAAAAACCTGTCAGTGTGGAAGCTGTAAAATGC
>PVKS010038718.1:0-17735 GCA_004027875.1 Aplodontia rufa | reverse complement strand
AACATGAGTTAAATTCAGATAAGATGTAATGCTTTACAATTTAATACTATTTTTAGAGTTATAATGGGAAGGGGAAGGGAGGGATAAGGGAGGGTAATTGGGGGGGCACTCCTGGGGATAATTGCAATGTCCAGAATATATACACATCTTATACACATTTTATATTGTTTTGTTAAAATCTTGTAAGGTTGCTCAAAAATTAAAAAAAAGAATAAATGAATGGGATGCAATTAAACTAAAAAGCTTCTGCACAGCTAAAGATGTAATCAAGAGAGATCCTACAGAATGAGAGAAAATCTTTTCCTGCTACACCTCAGACAGAGGGCTAATATCCAGGATATACAAAGAACTCAAAAAACTAAACCCCCAAATCACAAATAATCCAAATAATAAATGGGCTACAGAACTAAAGAGAAATTTCTCAATGGAGGAAGTCCAAACATCCCATAAACATATTAGAAAATGCTCTACATCACTAGCCATCAGAGAAATGAAAATCAAAACTTCAGTGATATTCCACCCCACTCCTGTCAGAGTGAGCAAACTCACTCAAAGCTCAGCAAAGCTATTCCAGTGTCTTTCTGAGTGAGGGTGAGTGAAGTTTCTGTAATAGTTCAACTGGTGAGTCAGATGGGAATTCCAGGGAACAGAAAGGTCACTCATTTGGGAAAATCCCCAGGAGTGGGATAGCTGGGTCGCAAGGTGGTTCCATCCTTAATTTTTTGAGGATTCTCCACACTGCTTTCCATAGTGGCTGAACCAGTTTGCAGTCCCACCAGCAGTGTAGCAGTGTTCCTCTTTTCCCACAGCCCCTCCAGCATCTGTCGTTGTTTGTATTCTTCATTTTTAACAGGAGTGAGGTGGTATCTCATTGAAGTTTTGATTTGCATTTCCCTTATAGCTAATGATGTAGAGCATTTTCTTGTATATTTATGGGCTTTCTGGACTTCCACTGGAGAGAAGTTCCTTTTAAGTTCTGTAGTACATTTATCGATTGGATTATTTGTGAGTTTGAACTTTAGTTTCTTTAGTTCCCTGTATATTCTGGATATTAGCCCTCTGTCCAAGGTGTAGCAGGCAAAGTTTTTCTACCTTTCTGTAGGTTCTCTAGAGTTAGAATCAGCGTATTATAGCGATGTGGCTTCCTCAATGTTTATAGCAGCTCAATTTACTATAGCTAGATTATGGAACCAACCCAGATGCCCCTCACTTGACGAGTGGATACAAAAGCTTTGGTGCATATATACAATGGAATACTACTCTGCCATTGGAGAAGACAATATTATGGCTTTTGATATCAAATGGATGGAGATGGAAAGAATTATGCTTAGTGAAGTATCCCAATCTCAGAGACTCAAGGGCCGAATGGTTTCTCTCATCTGTGAATGCTAGAATATATGGGGAAGCAGTAGGGTAGATGGCAAACCTAACAATACTTCAAATTGTTTGACTCTCAGAGTAATAGGGGGATGACTCCCTAGGATACTTGGAGGCATAGGGAGGGGGATAGGGATGGGAAAGGGTGTATGAAGAACTCATAGGAGACTGGAGAGTGGGAATATGGGGGAACCATCCCAGAAGCCGATGTCATTCCTCCATGACACACCCATTTAACGCACGAGTTCTTCTAGGGGAAACTGCAACAGGTGAAACCCAAGGTGGTCATCCATTTTTTGGCATTACCCCTGTATAACAAAGTATACATACATTGATTACTGTTGGTTTGATAATGTTTCCCCCTCAATTGTATCTCTATATACTTCTAATAAAAAAAATTTAAAAAAAGAAAAAGGAGGAGACACCTGATAGCCTCGACCAAGTTATAAGGCAGCAAGAATGTCCTCACCAGGTACCAAGCAGGGGCCAGCACTGTGTTCTTTGTCTTCTCAACCTCCAGAATCAGGAGCCAAATAAATTTCTATTCTTTATTAAAAAAAAAAAAAAAGAAAGGTCACTCAAATGCAAGAAGTGGCTTGGTGCAGCTAATGTCTCAGACTCTTAAACTGGATTTTAAGAGCTAGAACTCCCAGTACCAAGTTGAATGTCAGAACTGAAACTTCGTGGGATGCACCAGGACACACTGCAGGAAACTTGCAGGGGACACAGAGGCACTGCCTATGACGAGGCTGAAAGGGTCTCTGAAGAGTCCAGGCTTGAGAATTGGGGTGATGGAGGTTGGGGGTCAGGTTCCACAGCAGATGCAGGATTTTTGGGAGAGAAGATGGATTTGGAGGGGAGAACATCTGCAGCAACATTTGGGTGTAAGGTATAGATATATATACTTTACAGCGTGAAGGCTCTCCACTTGAAATTTTTTGAAGAAAATATAAATTTTTGAGAATTTGTTCTAATCTACTGCTATACCTAAATTTGTTTTAATCTACTGCTATAAATAAATGTGTTCTAATCTACTGCTATAAGTCAAAGACGTTTGACTTAGGAAACAAAACCATAAAAATCTTTGGAGTCCATTCATTGAAGTTTTATGTTTCTTTGGAGTTTCCTTATTGTACACAATTGGACAAAACAAAGTTATTTGAAGCAACCTCACAGGAGAAAAAGAAAAACTTGGCTTTCATATTCTTTTTATCAGGAAAAATCTGTTACATTTGTTACCATTTGTGTCATATCACCAAGTTTATATCTTGAACTTTATTTTTAAGGTACTACTCAGGTTAAAATTAGAATCACAAAATATTGAATTAGAAATTTTGTATTTGTACTTTAATGGTAAAAGCAATTGGAGAAATAAATGATGTGATATGTCCAGTCATAATAATTGCTACTATAGTTAATCATTTTAGAGAGTAGATGTTAAATTATTTTTAGTCAATTTACAATTCAAATCTACTGATTTGAAGAATATAAAGTTTTATGCAGAACTTGAGCAATTTAATGTCTTTTATACACATTGATGGACTTTTGTTGTTTTTTATTCATTGAAATCCATTTAATTTCGTTTAGCTTCATTTAATTTATTTTTAAAGTACACGAGGATTGAAATTAAGAGACATTTTGACTTTGTGAATCACTATGCTTTTACACACTGATATTTTTAGGTATTTTTTTCATCAGAGAAAGCTTTTCTTAAGTACTGTTTCCTTTTGCAATTAAGCGATTTGTGGTTAAGTTCAGGTCTCTTACATTGTGTAAAGATATGTGTAATGTTTGTTTCCTGAAGTTTATTTTTTTACAATGACTTGTGTTTATCTTTCCGTATTTTAAATGCGTGGCCACACAACATGCATTCTATTAGTTGTCTAAAGGGAGCTCATGGCTTTCTGAGGAATAAATTGGCTTTTTATAGAATAAAAACTATAAGTAAATTTACAAAAAGAACTGAATTTTATAATTTCATAGATCATTACATTAGTAATATTCTTTGGTGTTTTCTTAATTTGAAACTGAACTATTGATCCCTGGCCCATTCATGAAATGATTTATGTATTCACCCTAGAAAACTACAACTGTGAAAGCTCAGATCCCCACCATGGAGGACATGGGCCACAGAGTCCCACAGGCTGAGGGACTCTGCCCAGGATGAGCCCCTGCAAACCTTAAATCAAGGTCATGGCAGGAGGGCGGTGAAGATGCAGGACTCAGCTGCTGTCTTTGGCTGAAGAGTCCTTTGGTAGCTACAGGTTTTATGCCAGTCCCTGCACCTGTCATCAGTCCTGTGTGGCTCTTGGTGAACCAATGGACATGCCTTGACTGAGGGATTATTGTAGCACTCCTTATCAAATACTCAACAGCAAATACAAGCCTGTGATGATGATACCGCTACCATTAATCCCAGCTGACCATTTTGCTAATAAGCATGTCAATTGGACGTAAAAATGAAGCAAGAGCAAAGGTTTTAAATAAGTGATGTGATGTTCTTAAGTACAACTTTGATCCCTGGAAATAACACAAGACAAAATAAAAATAAACGCAAAAATGAAACTAGGAAGGAGAAATGGTTAGGCACATAGTGGCCAGGTGTCTCAAGACCAAATCACCCGGAGGCAGGGAGGAAACCAGGTTGGTCTCCAACCCACAATCTAGCCACAGAGTGGTCCAAGCAGGCTTGTTCCTCTGGAGAACTGAACTAACATCTGCCACCAGCACCAGGTGACTCAGGCACAACGGGCAAGCAGGAACCATTGTGGGGGCAGCAAAGGGGATCCCAACCTAACAGATCACCCAGCCTGGAAAGCTTCATTTTCTCAAAGCAGGTAAAATATATATGGAACTAATAGAAATGGATATATAACTACTAAATATGTGTTCAGCAGCAAGAGCAGTACTGATCGGGAAACTGAGAGCTGAGAATAAAAAGAGGAAACATCTCAAGTAATCTAAGCTATGTCAAGAAGCTAAGAAAAAGAACCAGCAAAGCAGACCCAGAGTAAGGCAATAACTGAGATACAAGCTGAAATCAATGAAATTAAAACTAAGATAGCAATAAAGACAATAAATGTATCAAAAGTCTGCTCCTTTGAAAAAAGTCACTAAAACTGATAAAACTTCAATAAGATAAACAAAGAACAGGGATAAAGAAGATGAATTACTAATATCAGGAAACATCAGGGACTGTCTCTTGCAAACAGTAAAAGAAAAATAAGAGACTATAAACAACTTTGTGGATGTTTATAAATTTAATAACTAAAGGAAATGTACCAATTTCTCAGCAACTGATTTGAATAGTGCTCCACCCAGTAATGATGGAATTTTCTAGCAGCTGGGGAGGCTGAGGCAGGAGGATGACAAGCTCAAAGCCAACCTCATCAACGTTGCAAGGCCCTGAGTAACTTAGCAAGAACTGGCCTCAAAATAAAAAATAAGTAAATTAAAGAAAGAGCTGGGGATGTGGCTCAGTGGTTAAGTGCCACTGGGTTCAATCTCCAGTACAAAAAGAAATTGAATTTTTAACTTAAAAGTTCCTAAAAAGGTAATCACTAAAACCAGATGGTGTCAATGAAGAATTCTACCAACAAATTGATCCATTTACACATTTTATTCCCCAAAAACAGAAACAAAGAGAGGATTTAACAAATACATTTTATGAGGCCAATATTATCCTAATGTCAAAATTAAAGACAGCAAGAAAGAGAGAATAGACCAAGATCTTTCATAAATGAGAACAAAAAAACCTCAAGAAAAGTTAGCAAGCAAATCTAACAAGGAATAAAATAAACTTCATATCATGACTAAATTGGATCAGGTGTGTAAGTCTAGTTCAGCCTTTGAAGTTGATCTATGTAATCTATCATAATGGCTAGAAAAGAAAGTACATGTAGTTATACCAATTGATGCTGAAAAAATATTCAACTAAAGCCAATGCCCATTTATGAAGTTAGAAATAGAGAGAATAACTTCAATCAAACACTATTTAGGGGCTGGAGTGGTGGTTCAGCCGTTATGGCACTTGCATGGTGTGTGTGAGGACAAGGGTTTACAACCCAGCACCACACCCACAACAGTGTCAAAGCAACGAAAGCCACATGAAAATTAAAATAAAGGGGCTGGAGCAGTGGCTTGGCAGTTACGGTGCTTGCCTGGCATGCACAAATACACGGGTTCAAACCCCAGCACCCATGTACACAACTAAGTGTCAGAGCAACGAAAGCCATGTGAAAAACTCAATAAAAATTGATTCTCACACTCTCTCTCACTCACTGCCCTTCTCTCTGAAAAAAAAAAGAAAATTAAAATAAAATAGATTCTTTCTATAGTACTGTCCCTCTCTCTCAAAAAAAATGAATTATAAAATTCTATAGGCAACAATATACTAAATGGTGCATATATCCCCTGAAAATCAGGAATAGACAAGAGCATCCTTTCTGTCATTCAATACAAAATTGGACATTCTTCCCACATCGGTAAAGCAAGAAGAATAAGTAAAATATGTATGGATTGTAAAGGAAGCAACAGTACTGTTCCTAATTGAAGATTACATGATTATCTACTTTTTTTTAAAGAGAGAAACACAGTGAGAGAGAGAGAGAAAGAGAGAGGAGAGAATCAATCTTTTTTTTTTTTTTTTAGTTTTTCACATGGCTTTCATTGCTCCGACACTTAGTTGTGTACCTGGGTGCTGAGGTTTGAATGTACTTGTGCATGCTGGGCAAGCACCTTAACCACCAAGACTAAGCCACCGCTCCAGCCCCATGGTTATCTACTTTAAAAAGTCAAGGAATCTGCAAACCAATTTTAGAATGAATAAGTAAATTTGGCTAAGTAATAGGTTATTCGTGCAACAGGAAAAATGAATTTCATTTCTATATGTAGATGGTCTCTGACTTAATGGTTTACTTACAATTCCTTAGCTCTGTGATGGTGCAAAAACTTTTTTTTTTAATTTTCACTACAGTATTCAATGTATTACCATTAGTGTTTTAGTCCGTTTTTTTGCTTTTTGGTTTTCGGTTTCTTACTCCCTGTGTCCATAAGGCCTGACAAGAATAATTTCAGAAATTTCAGAGGAGGAAATTTATATTTGCCACTTTTGGTTTCAGAGGGCTCACGCAGATGGCGACTCCACTGCCCTGGGGCCAAGGTGAAACAGTGCATCATGGCAGAGGGGTATGGAGGAGGAGAGCAACTCAGGACATGGCAATCAGGAGGCAGAGGGAGTTGTGTTCTCCAGTTGTGCCCCAGAGGCATGTCCCCAGTCACATACCTCGTCCAGTCACACCCCACCTGCCTACAGTTACCACCCAGTTCATCCATATCAGGGTGTTAGTCCACTGATGAGGTTTCATCTCTCATAATCTAATTGTTTCACTGCTGAATGTCCTTGCATTGGCTCAGACATGAACTTTTGGGGGACACCTCCTATCTAACCTATAACAAGAAGATATTCTTTGTGTTAAATGTTTTTGCCCAACTGTAGGCTAATGTTAGTAATGTGAGTATATTGGCTATATTTAGATGTGACCCCATTTTAAGTTGAGGAGCATCTACAGCAACAATGAGCTTGTCAAAACTCAAATTAAGGGCTGGAGTGGTGGCTCAGGGGTTACGGTGCTTGCCCGGCATGAGCAAGGATATGAGTTCCAACCCCAGCACCACATACAACTAACTGTTGGAGCAAAGAAAGCCACATGAAAAACTAAATAAAACTGATTCTCTCTCTCTCTCTCTCTCTCTCTCTCTCTGTCCCTCTATCTTAAAAAAAAAACCTCAAATAAAAAATAATGTAATTTATGGTTGATTCACAGGAAATAAATATATAAAGTTCACACAAAATATACAGAGTCTGTATGCTGAAAATTATAACATCCCAATGAAAGACATCAAAGAGGAAATGAATGACTAGGAAGACATACTAGGTTCATAGACTGGACATAGCAAACATATTGAGGGTTTTCTCTTTGTGTGTGTGTGTGTGTGTGTGTGTGTGTGTGTTAGAGAGAGAGAAGGACAGTGAGAGAGAAAGAGAGAATCAATTTTTATTTAGTTTCTCATGTAGCTCACTCCAACACTTTGTTGTGTATGTGATGCTGGGGTCTGAAATTGGGTCTTCACACATGCCACGCAAGCACCGCAACTGCTGAGCCACCACTCCAGCCCCACACCCTTTACTTTCTGAGTTATCATAACCCTTTTATACAGAATTGAAAAGAGCTATAAAGGCAATTAAATGGATATAGGATAGCCATTTCAACAAATAAGACTGAATCCTTTGGACTTTCACAATCACCTTACAGTTTATACAAAAATTAACTTAAAATGAATCAGAGACATAAATGTAAATTATGTTGCTAAAAAACTTGTAGGAAAAATGTAAAAGAAAATTAGAGGGATCTAAGGCTAGGCAAATAGTTTTCAAACTTGACATTTAAAAACCTGCTTAAAACTGGGTATGATGGCACATGTCTGTAATCCCAGTGGCTTGAGGAGGCTGAGGCAGGGGATGAAAATTCAAAGACAGTGTCAGCAAGTTAGTGAGTTCCTAAGTAACCTAGTGAGACTCTATCCTGAAAGAAAAAAAAATAAGACTGATTAAAAAGGAAAATGACAAATTGGACATTGGATCTCATAAAAATTAAAAAATTTTCCACAAAAAGACAAGTTAATAGAAGAAAATATTGGCAAACCATGTGTCTGTCAAAGGATCAAAGGATCAGTATTTAGACTGTAAAGAACTTTTAAAATGAATCAGTAAAAATAAATATAGTTATGAAATGAATGAAAGGCATGCACAAATATTTCAGAAAAGGAAGATATATACAGACCAAATGAACATACTATGCAGCAAAGGAAACAATCAACATACAGAAAGGACAACCCAACAGCAGAAAGAAAATATTTGCAAACCATGTATGTGATAAAGAGATAATATCCAAAATATACAAGAAAACAGGTAATTCAATAGTAAGAAAATAATATGATTAAATGTGGGCAAAGAACTTGTATAAAAATTTCCCAAAGAAGCCATACAATGGCCAACAGACCAATGAAAAAAATACTCAACAATAATAATTATTAGGAAAATGCAAATTAGAACCACAGAACTATTACCTTAAGCCTGATAGAATGAGTATTATCAAAAAGGGAAAAAAAACCATATAGTCTGGGCAAGGATGCAAAGAAAAGAGAACCCTTTTATACTGTTTGAAGGGATGCAAATTATCCCAGGCATTGTGAAATCCAGTATGGAGGTTCCTAAAAAAACTAAAAATAGAATTACTATATGATTCACATTTGGGAAAATATCCAAAGCAATTCACAATACTTGACGATATATCGTATTCTCAGGATTATTGCAGCATGGATCGTACCAGCTGACATATGGAAACAATATCAAAACATGAATGGCTAAAGAAAATATCACACACACACACACACACACACACACACACACATGCATCAGCCTTGGAAAGAAGGAAATTCTGTCATTTCTGATAACATGGATGTTCCCAGAAGACACTGCGTTAAGTGAAATAAGCAGGTACAGAAAGAAAAATGATCTCATTTACATGTGTAATCTAAAGAATTTGAGCAAATAGATGTAGGAAGTACAATGGTGACTCCCAGAGGCTGGGGAGGGAGGGTAGGAATGGGGAGCTATTGGTCTAAGGGTACACTTAGAAGGAGTAAGTTTTAAAGATCTATTACACACAGAGTGACTATGGTTAACAAAAACATATATAATAATATATATTTCGAAATTGCTTTAAAAAAAAAGAATTTCAAATGTTCTCACCACAAAAATAAGTATGTGAGGCAATGCACGTTAATCTGATTTAATCATTCCACAAGGAATATATGTATCAAAATACCATACTGCACCATACAACTATGCACAATTTTTAGTGCCAATTTAAAATTCTATAAAATAAACATAATGGAGTGATGATAAAAAATGATATACAACTTACAAATAAAGACATAAAACTATTTCTGACATTGTTATGTTTTAAGGAATTGCAAAATTAACCACGATGGGTTATCACCATTCTTTTATCAGAATGGTTAATATTAAAACTAATGACAATACCAAATATTGGCAAGGGTGAAGAGAAATTGAATCACACACACGTTGCTTGTGAATATATGAAATCATATAGCCAATTCAGAAATTAACTTAGCAGTTCCTAAGAATAAATACTCAATAACCATACAACTATATCCATGGACATTTGCATTCACACAAAACCTACACACCAATACCAATACCTATACATCAATACCTATAAACAGCAGCAATATGTTATTTAATATGTGACTGGTTGAACAAGCTGTAGTACATCTACAACATGGACGATCACTCAGTTATAAGATGGAACTAACTTGATAGATGTCACTATTTGGATAACTCACCAGTAAATCATGCTGCATGAAAGAAGAAAACTATTCAAGAGATTACATATTACCTGATTCTACTTATACAACATTTCTGACATGACTAAATTTAGAAAAAGTGAACCAATTAATGGTTGACCTGGTCAAGATCACGAGTGGCATGTGGATAGTTTTTATGGTTACAAAATGACCCACAGGAGGGATCCTTGTGATAATAAAACTATTGACTATCTCAACAATCAGTGCCATTATCATTATTGCATTATTATAATGCAATTTTGCAAGATGTAATCATTGAAGTAAACTAGATAATTGTTTCCTAGATCTCTTTATAATACTTCTTACAATGCATATAAATATACATGTACTTCAAAATACTTTTCTATACAAAAAATAAAGTGATATGTAATGACATTACAGACATCAATGGAAATAAGATCTCTTACCAGTCCAGGATTCCCTCTCACAGACCAAAGATCACTGCCCATTTACTGGAGAAACACCGCTCATAGGAAAATGATTGATATGTTGGGGAACCTCCTGTGACCCTCCTTGAACAACTGTGACATCCACTCCTATTGATTTCTCTAGCATCGCCTATGTTCCTGAATTTCACCACTACCAATTACACTAGAACACCTTGCATTCTTGAGTCTTTTCTCCTATACCAAAACTAACAGAAAAGATGGGGAAAAAAACTTGACACACGACAACTCTTTGTTGGTACCACTGAACTCATCCCCCTGCCCCTGAAACTTGCTCTAAGCAAGAGCCATGAAGGAGAGGAACATACTGGGAAAGACACCTTTCTCATGTTACTGTTTGTCGAACACATCCTGTGCTGTTACTTGGACAGCGGCAGCTCTTCTCCTAGGAGGGTGAGGATTCAGAAATGGAATAAGGGATGCATCACATCTGTGCCAACCAGGATCCTTTAAAATGCCACCAACCCTGAAGAATAGCCGGAACGTTATATGAAAAGAGGCCTACTGTGTGTTCCAGATCACTGCCACCAACCCCAAAGAATAGCCAGAATGTTACATGAAAAGAGACCTACTGTGTGTTCCAGGTCACTACCACCAACCCCGAAAAATAGCCAGAACGTTACATGAAAAGAGACCCACTGTGTGTTCCAGATCGCACACTTTGTCCTCTGGTCCCCAAGACTATTCCAATGCTAGCTACCAGGTCATCATAGGCACACATAAATATGCCTTCTTCATCATGAATTTCCCATCTCCAGATGGCCCAACTTTGAAGAGATATCTATTATTTCACTCTAGGTTTCATATTTTAATTTGTGAGAACACTTAGAATTTATCTCAGATTCTTTTTATCTCTCTGCAGCTGGAGCGTCTGGGAGGGATGTCATCAGTTCTATTTACACAAGAAAACCAGAGTAATGACAGGCGCAGGAAGCACAGGTGCTACCATCTAAGAGATCCCTCCCCTAGTAGAACTCTGTGTCTCAGCTGCTCCTGGTCATATTTAACCCCCCTTGGAGAGTACGCACATGAGTCCCGGTTTATTCACCACACATGAACTTAGCTTCCGTCAATGATCCACTGGTTTCTGTTTCAGCCCTATTCTCAACACTGAATACGCTGAAGAGCTTTTAAATAACATAATCTGTGCCAGTGGCTTCATCACACTCGGATTCAACCAACCAAAGATCAAAAGTACTCTGGAGGAAATGCTGCATTGAACCTGAACAGGGACAGAGCTTTTTTCCTGGTCATTATTCCCTAAAAAAACAATGTAATAGCTCTTCACATAGCATTTCCCCTGTATTCTCTAGCATCGCCTATGTTCCTGAATTTCACCACTACCAATTACTCTAGAACACCTTGCATTCTTGAGTCTTTTCTCCAATACCAAAACTAACAGAAAAGATGGGGGAAAAACTTGACACATGACAACTCTTTGTTGGTACCACTGAACTCATCCCCCTGCCCCTGAAACTTGCTCTAAGCAAGAGCCATGAAGGAGAGGAACATACTGGGAAAGACACCTTTCTCATGCTACTGTTTGTGGAACACATCTGGGCTGTTACTTGGACAGCGGCAGCTCTTCCCCTAGGAGGGTGAGGATTCAGAAATGGAATAAGGGATGCATCACATCTGTGCCAACCAGGATCCTTTAAAATGCCACCATCCCCAAATAACAGCCAGAATGTTATATTTTCATGAATCCAGCAGTGATTTCAAGAGAGGGGAGGCTGCGTGCAGGTGGATTATTGCTATGGTTTGAATGTGAGATGTCCATCAAAGTTCACATGTGGCATTGCAAAGGCTGTTAGGAGACCCCCAGTGACGTCGGGCAGTTGATCCCCTGCTGGTTGTGAACTGGTGGCTGTGGCTGGTGGAGTGTGCCTGGAGGAGGTGGGTCATTAGGGGCCTGCTTTGGGGGTCTAGAATTTGCAGCTGGACTGAAGTCTCTGTCTCTGCTCCCTGGAGCCACGCCTTATGCCTTATGCCATAGGCTCCTACCTCACCGCCAGTCCCAAGGAATGGAGCCGGCCTTCTATGGACTAAGACCTCTGGAATTGGGAGCCATCAAATACACCTTCACTCCTAGAATTGTTTCTTGCTGGATCTTTCAGTCACAGTAGCAAAAAGGCTGACTAAAACAGTTCTACATAATGCTACAGACTTCAGCATGTGCCGATGGTGGCACTGAGGTGGGGGTGGAGGCAGGCTCCTGGGACAAATTCCTAGTGGATCCTGAGGAATGCTACATAGACACCCAGCTTCCACGGAAGCAGCTTCGTTATCTGGTCTGGAGTGAGCCCTTGGCCTCTGCTACTCAGCTTTCTTTTTTTATTTGTTTATTGATTTATTTCGGGTACCAGGGATTGAACCTAGGGATGCTTAACCACCGAGTCACATTCTCAGCCCTTTTTTTTTAATTTTATTTTGAGTGAGACAGGATCTCGCTCAGTTGCTTAGGACCTCACAAAGTTGCTGTGCCTGGCTTTGAAAGGAAGTCCTCTCTCCCTGGATTCCCACAGGAGCTCCCCTGCCCTCTTCTCCTCTGCCTCTCTGGCCACTCCTTTTGTGTGCCTTGCAACCTCGTTTTCCCCTAAATAAATGAGTATCCAAGAATCATGACTACAGCGTGTGCTTCAACACTGATTTTGAAGGAACTGAATAAACACATCACATACTTTCACAACCGGAAAACTTGGGAGAAGCCTCACTTGCTGCTCAGCCCTGTTCTCCCATGCTTTTCCAAAGTTTAAACTGTAATGCATCACTTAAAATTCAATTCACTCTTCTGTTTCCTCTCTGCAAGAAGATAGCAAATTTACACGCACCCTCCCTTTTGCATGAGCAGAATAAGCTTTATTGTACTCTATTGTAAATGATCTCTTGCTTACCTGTTGCTACCCAATAAACAGTAAAATCCATAAGGATCGGAAGACGGAACACGACTCTTTGAATTTTAATTCTGACTTGATTTTCAAGTGAATGAATTTGGGGGACATTGTCTTGTGCCCACCACGGTGCCGTGGTCCACGCTATTTAGATGAATTTAGTTACATCATCCAATTAATTTGCTGTTGCAGTAAAAATATGATCTTGTTATTTCTCATATCATCAAGAGAAATAACAAAAATATTCACTCCCAAATTTCTTCTCAAAGTTGTAAAAGTTAATTAGAGGAATGGTGATGTGTATGTTTTAAATCCTTAGACATCTTCTTGGAGAAAAATCAAAACTGAAAATTGATATGAGATGGCGTATGGGGATAATCCAGTTGGGAAAATGAAAAATTTAGTATCAGAATAATCGGTATTTGTGGAAAATAGAAGTCTAGAGATTTGTTGTTTGGGGCTTAATGGTTTGGAACAAATTTTTGAGTATTCTTTTGACTACATCTTGTTAATATTAAAATTCTACTTCCTTTCCATTACCAAGACGTTGTAAGAAACACAGCTCAGACTCAATTCTTAAATTTTAAACCCAGAGATACAAGTTCATATCCTACTACCTATTGCTCTAAGTTCCCTGCAGGATTCCAGGTTTAAAGACTGCAAGAAACCAGTACTGACATTCAGGGAAATAAAAGTTGTAGCAGTGTTAATGATCATGATAAAAGATTTCAGAAAATATCTTAGAATATTACAGCATTACACTGAAACCCTCTTTCACCCACAAATACATGGGGTTATAAATGCTCCTATAAAATGACAGCCACAAAAAATACCTTATTCAGGACAAGTTCCCCAGATCTCCCAATCAGAGACCATACACTGAGCCACAAAATGACCAAAACCATTACAATTTTATGTATTTATATTTTTCCTGCCTTATAGACAAGGTATGTTAAACAAATAGGGGGGTAAGATTTTCACCTTGCCACCAATTTTGTTAATTGACTCATGATGGCATCTTGCATCATGAGTTTTGAGTGTTCAGAGTTAGACAGTGTAAATACCCTTCCTTCTTCAAGGAGTCTGATGCATGAACAAATGATATCTGAGATTTTCTGTGACAACCAAATGAAGTAGGTATTCTTTTTCTCAGAAATAAAAATTCCAGGGGCTGGGGCAGTGGCTCAGCAGTTACTTACGGTGCTTTCTCGGGATGTGCAAGTACACGGGTTCAAACTCCAGCACCACGTACACAACCAAGAGTCAGAGCAACGAAAGCCAAGTGAAGAAAAACTCAATAAAAATTAGCTCTCTTTCTCTCTCTCTCTGTCCTTTTCTCTTAAAAAAAGAAAGAAAGAAAGAATCCCAAAGATTGGTCATTTGAACAGAGAATGTGAGTGGGTTAATATCTCAACTGCATAAAAACCTTGACTCAGTTACCAGAAATGAACAATCCAGATTTAAAGTACGGCAAGGACCTAAATATACATTTCCAATAAAGAAGATACGCAAACGGATGACAGATGAATAAAAATATGATCAAAATATGCTCAAAGTCATCAGTCAAGGGTTGGGGATTTAGTTCAGTGGCAGAGCACTTGCCTAGCATGCGCAAGGCACCAAGTTCCATCCTCAGCCCTGAAAAAAAAAGAAAAAGAAAAGAAAAAAAAGTCATCAGTCAACATGAAATAAATGTGAGTTCAAACACATCTTCTCACATCTTCTCATGGGCTGGAGAGGTTGCTTGCCTGGCATTCACAAGTACCTGTGTTTGAACCTCAGCACCGCACACACAACTAAATGCGTGAAAAACGAAAACCAGATAAAAAAATTTTAAATTGACTCTTTCTCTCCCTCTCTCAAAAAAAAATACCCTACTTTATCTCTTACTTCTGGGTAATTCTAAAAGATAAAAGGTAACGAGTATTGATAAAGACAAGGGGAGAAGGAAATCAGTTCCTCCGCTTTGGTAAATAGCATGGCGTTTTCTCAAAAAATTAAAAATAATGGGCTGGAGATATGGCTCAGAGGTAGGAAGGGTGTTTGCCTGGCATAGATGGGGCTCTGGATTCAATTCCCAGCACCATAACATATAAAAATAGAATTGCTATACAACCCAGCAATCTCATTTCTGGGTCCAAATCTGTAGAAGATGAAATCAGTAAGTCAGAGAGACAGGCAATCTTCCAGGGTCACTGACGTACCATTCACAGTAGCCAAGACATGAAACTCTCTAACCACTCACTAGTGGATCACGGATAAAGAAACTGTGGTAGGCACATACGGTGGAATAGTATTCAGCTTCCAAAAAGGATCTTCTACCGTTTGCAGAAAAACCTGGAAGAAGATACCATGTTAAGCAAAATAAACAAACTACAGAAAGAAAAATACTGCATAATCTGTTACCATATGGAATCTAAAAAATATAAACTTACAGAAACAGAGACCAGGATGATGGTTCCCAGATGCCAAGAAGAGGCAGAAGGGGAAGGAAGTGGAGGAGGAGGTAGTGGTGAAGGAGGAGATTCTGGTCCAAAGCACAAAGTCTCATAAGTTTTAGAAATCTATCATGCATGATAATGATTATAGTCAATAATAATGGATTGTATGCTTGGAACTAACCAAAACAGTAAATCTTAAGTGTTCTCACAGCGATAAGCAGGTGAGGACATGGATACATTAGTCATACAACATACACATATATTTTTAAAAATCACCTTTGACAGCTATACCGTGATAAAAAGAAGGGAAGGAAGGAAGGGGGGAGGGAGAAAGGGGTCATCCTTTAATTCCATCCTTCTTTATCTTCATCCTTTCAAATCAAAGAGATAAACACGTTAACAAAGACAACAGCACCAAGGAGACTCTGAGACTGTAGGATTAGAAATACTCCAATGTCATTTGCTTCACTCAGTGAAGAAATCCGCACACAGCACCACGCACACGGAGCTGTTCAGCTGCTCACCTTATTTCTACATGCATCATTCTTCCTGGAGTTCAAGATTTTCTTGGTCCATTTATATGGCAGGTGGCATTGACTTCTGGAGAAAAGTGGAGAAGTTTGCTGATCCCTACTCTCTGGTTTTCTAGACCACAAGTGAAATAGCCCTCCACCTACTATTTTAGGAACAGCCTTCACTGGCCTTGCCCTTTCTCCTGGGGAACTCATGTAAGTCCTCTTTCCATGGCAGGAGGGAGCCCGTCACACTGAAGGCCACAAAGTTCAGCCAGCAAGTCCCCCACCTTGATCCTGCCTCTATATCTGCTCTTCAACCTTCAGGTTCAATATGACACATGGTAGACTTGGGTCGTATACCCAGTCTCTCTGAATATTCCAAGTGCTCCCATGCAAATCTACCCTGTCTTTCTCTCGGGGTGGGAAACTGTAACTACTTTTGGCTAAAGGACTTTAAACAAAAGTGACAAGTGTCATGTGTCACTTCCTAGCTAAAGCAGCAGCCACAGTGTCCCCTCCTCTCTCTCTTCTACTCCTGTGATTCTCTTGATGATCTATTGCACGGAAAAAGACCTCCTAACTTGCTTGAGCAGCTACGTTATTTGTTGTTAAGATACTATTTTGGCGGAGGAGGGAAGATTAAGTATTTGTTTTAAAAATTATTTATTTTGTGTTCTGCAGAGCCTATCCTGTCATGACTATAATCCATAAATATCCACATCGTTTTTACAAAAATTTATTTCAGGAGACATGTACTTCCTTTTGCTGTTTGAATTTGATTAGCATTTTTTTCCTAGTCCCTGAGCAACAGCTAAGGACATGTGATTTTCCTCCAGAAGTTAAAGATAAGAAGTTTAAAAACTATTTAGCTAACATTTATTAAAATAACACCAAATGAGCTCAGTACCAAATAATGCCAAATGTTAAATTGGGTGAATCAGAAATGAAGTCCAAAATATTTTAAATCCATACAAAATTCTAGATGGTGTCCGGCCATTGATGCTGAGAAGGTGCTTTGTAAAGTAACTGCCATTCTAACTTCCTTATCAGTTCCTAATTTTCACCCACAGATTATGAAACGGACAATTTCTACAGATACACCATTAAATGTAAAACAACTTAGTCCTTACCACTTGACTTCATTTTGACCTTCAGTGATCCTGCAAAACTAATCCCCCTTTATCTGAAGTTCTTCTTTCTGTGGTTTCAGTTATCCTCAGGCAACCATAATCCAAACATGTTAAATGGAAAATTCCTTCTGGGAATGGTGGCTCACACCTGTAATCCCAGCCGCTCTGGAAGCTGAAGCAGGAGGATCGCAAGCTCAAAGCCAGCGTCAGCAATTTAGTGAGCCCCTAAGCAATTTAGCAGTCACTGTTTCAAAATATAAAGGGTTAGGGATGTGGCTCAGTGGTTAAATGCTGCTGGGTTCAATCCTTCAATCCCCAGTACAGAAAAAAAGAATAATAAGGAGAATTATTTATTTTGTGTTCTGCAGAAGGAGAAGGAGGAGGAAAAGGGAAGGAGGAGGAGGAGGAGGAGGAGGAGGAGGAGGAGGAGAAGTAGGAGGAGGAGGAGGAGGAAGAGGAAGAAGAGGAGGTGGTAGAGGAGGAG
>PVKS010038717.1:0-17741 GCA_004027875.1 Aplodontia rufa | reverse complement strand
CTGCCGAGGGACTGGCTATGCACCACTCAGTGGCCACAGGGACAGCGGTGAATAGGTTGGCTGAACAAACTGCTACTGTCCTAAGGACTCAATAGCAAATTAATGAACATTTGCAAGTGGACATAATGCTGTTAAACTAACTTGATGCAAAAATTAGAATTGCTGTATGATATTTCACATGTCTTGTTCCCCACTGTTCAAAGATATTTGTGTAACACCTGTTAAAAAAAAAAAAAAAAGAAAAAGAAAAGTGCCCTAAGCAACTTAGTGAGACCCCATCTCAAAATAGAAAATAAAAAAGGG
Source organism: Aplodontia rufa (assembly GCA_004027875.1). Taxonomy (NCBI): domain Eukaryota; kingdom Metazoa; phylum Chordata; class Mammalia; order Rodentia; family Aplodontiidae; genus Aplodontia; species Aplodontia rufa. Next base: position 17,438 of record PVKS010038717.1, on the reverse strand, counting down.
CTGGAGATGTAGCTCACTGGTTAAGCAACCCTGGGTTCAACCCCTGATACCAAAAGAAAAAATTAAAAAATTAATTATTAAAAAATTAAAAATACAAAGAAAATCTCAAAAGTCAGGAGGAAAAAAAACCTGCATCCATAAAGAAATGGCAGTTAGCCAGGTGTGGTAGCAGACACCTGCAATCTCAGCAACTTGGAAAGATGAGGCAGGAGAATCACAAGTTCAAAATCAGCCTCAGCAACTTAGTGAGGCCCTGTCTCAAAAATAAAAAATAAAAAGGGCTGGAGATATGGCTTAGTGGGTTAAGTACCCTGGGATGTAATCCCCAGTACCAAATAAAGAAAGAAAGAAATGGCAATTAGGCTTCTAAGAGAGTTCTCATCAATAATTTCAAGCATCCAGAATGAAAAGAAAGAAGTAAAATAACTCTATTTTTAGATTATATGATCTTTTATATAAAAATCCTAAAGAATCTACTAAACAAGGGGCTGGAGTGGTGGCTCAGCAGTTACGGTGCTTGCCTGGCATGCTCAAGGATTGGGTTCGAACCCTAGTACCACGAATACAACGAAGTGTCACAGCAACGAAAGCCACATGAAAAATTAAATAAAACTGATTCTGTTTCACTCTCTCTTGCTGTTCCTCTTAAAAAAAAAAATCCACTAAACTACTAGAACTAATACTAAGCAAGTTCAGCAAGGTTGCAGGGAACAAGATCTATATATATATATATAAATGAATTCTGTCTCCACAGTAGCAATGAACAATTAAAAATAAAACAAAGGGACTGGAGCGGTGGCTCGGTGGTTATGGTGCTTGTCCAGCATGCGCCAGTACATAGGTTCAAACCCCAGCACCCACGTATATAACAAAGTGTCAGAGCAACGAAAGCCATGTGAAAAACTCAATAATAAAAGTTGATTCTCTCTCTCCCACTCTCTCTCTCCTCTCTTAAAAAAATTTTTTTCTTTTAAAATAGTACAAAAAGAATATAATATTTAGGAATATATTTAAGAAAAGTCCTAAAAACTAATAAATATTATTTTTTAAAAATCAAAGGAAACCTAAATATATGGAAGGACATCTGCTGTTCATGGATCATAAAACTTAATATTAGGATAGAAACACTCCCAAATGATCTATGATTTCATCACAATTCCTACCAAAATCCCAAGGGACTTCTTTACAGAAACTGACAGGCTGATCCTAAATTTATAAGGAAATATAAGGGACCCAGAAGAGCCAAAACGATCTTGAAACAGAAGGACAACTTTGGAAGACTCACACTTTGATTTCAAAACTTACTACAAAGTTATAATAACCAAGACAGTACAGTACTGGCCTAAGGACAACTAGGCAGATCAAGGAAATAGAACTCAAAAGTCTAGAAATAAACCTTCACATTACAAACGATTTCTGACAAAGGTTCTAAACCCATTCTACTCAACATCATTAGTCATTAGAGAAATGTAATTCAAATGAGAAGCTAAAAACAACAGAAAACCCACAAAAGCAGAGGACCATATTAAAGATAAGACCTGAAATTAAGGAACCAAGCTAGGTATAGTGGCCTATTCTTATAATCCCAGCTACTTGGGAGGCTGGGGTAGGAGGATCCTAAGTTTTGGGCCACCTAGGCAACTTAGCCAGACCCTGTTTCAAAATTAAAAAATTAAAAGGGCTGGGAATGTTGCTCAGCAGGAGAGTGTTTGCCTAGCACGTGCAAGGCTCTGGGTTTAATCCCCAGGAAAGAAAGAAAACCTGTGGTTTGGTTTTGTACAACATAAAAACAGTAACTGAGACGGCTGGGCACGGCACTGCGTTTACATGGTGCTGCAGTTACATAAGTTTGTACTTATTTGTCTGTGTTTTAGGGAATACAACTAAATGGAAATGAACTAGGTTCAAAGGCACAATAAATGCCCATCTCTTTTTTCTTTTTTGTTTTAAAAAGAGAAGGATAGGGAGAAAGAGAAAGAGAGAATCAATTTTATTTAGTATTTCATGTGGCTTTCATTGCTCCGACAATTCATTGTGTATGTGGTGCTGGGGTTCCAACCTGCATACTTATGCATGCCAGGTAAGCCCTGTAACAGCCGAGTCACTGCCCCAGCCCCTAAATGTCCATCTCTGAAGTACAATACAATGTTTTTTTATTGGATTTTATTTTGTAGACAAGGAAAAAACCAATGAAGGTTACTGTGCTAGGAAGTAACACTATGCTTTAGTAGTATAACTTTTGAAATAATACAAACAACAGAGTGTATAACAGTAGTTAGAAAAAGGGGCATTATAGAAGGCTGGAGCAGTGACTCAGCAGTTATGGCGCTTGCCCGGCATATGCAAATACACGGATTCAAACCCTAGCACCCATGTACATAACTAAGTGCAGAGCAACGAAAGCCATGTGAAAAACTCAATAAAAATTGCTTGTCTCTCTCTCTGCCCTTCTCTCTTTAAAAAAAAAGGGGGGGGGCATTATAATAGAAATTAGAGATGGGTAGTTGTTACAATAACCTAGGTCAGGAGAAAGCTTTATAAAGTCCAGATTCCTGGGATCCAGCCCTGGAAATTCTAAGTCAGTAGGTGTAGAGCAAATTTTTTAATTATAAATGAAGAACAAAGCATGGATGTTTAGTAGTGAATTAAGCATCAAAGGAAGATACCATTGATGCTTTCCCTTTAGAAAAATATCAAGAACTCATATAAATCATGCTCATGTTTCATTTTTACCATAAATGAACATTGCCTTACCTGGATCAGGGTCATATTTTAGGTCCAAGGGATGTACAACAGGTTGGTACTGCTTCTAAACATAACATAAACAAAAACAGATAATCCAATCATATTATGTCTCATGTTAATTTGCAGCTAATGTAAGCAAATATACTGTGTAGTCAATAGCACCACTTTTTAAGAAAAATAAAATAGGCTCAGCAGTTATGGCGCTTGCCTGGCATGTGCAAGGACGCAGGTTTGAACTCCAGCATCACATATGCAATGAAGTGTCAGCGTCAGAGCAATGAAAGTCAAATGAAAAATGAAATAAAATTGATTCTCTCACTCTCACTGTCCTTCTCTCTCTAAAAATAAATAAATAAATAAATAAAAATTTAAAAAAGAAAAATAAAATTTTGACTCTGGAGTCTACAGGGAAGGGAGGAAGAAAGTTGAGGCCAGAAAGTCTGATTTATATCTTTTATAGTACTGCCACCTACTGCATACGCTAAGAAACAGCACCATAAAAAAGGTATAATCAGAAAAATCAATCAAGCAAATTGAAAGCATGGAGACTGAACTTTGTGTTTCAAGTACAGGGCAGTCTTCAAATTTTGAATGGATTGCATTTCAAAACATCACTTAGGATAAGTGGAACTCAAAATTCCTATTTCCCAGAAATTTCACTCTAAATGAAAGTTAAGCTACTATATCATCACACTAAAATCTATATATCTTATGTTAACACTTGAACTACATTAGAACTACTGGCAGATTCCACAATTCAGGCAAAAGAAAGAGGAAAATGTTGTTCCTTACTCCTGCATAAAATCAACAGGAGCAAAAAGAGTAATAAATGAAGGGGGATAGGGAAAAGTGAACTCTTTAGTATCTTCACTCCATCCATTTTGCCTCATTTTTAAAACTAGAACACTGTTACCTCACCTCGGCCTGCCAACTTACCTCAGGAAGGTAAGGAGGGAGATAGGAGGAAAAAAAAAAAACACTTTGAATGCTTTTCCTCAAACTTTAAAGTGGTGGGGAGTGGGTATTTAAAGACTAACTGCTATGGAAGAAAACGATGAAACATTCTGCTTATAATTTTTTTTCATAGAATGATGACTGAAGTGCTTTAAAATATAAAGCCTGGCCTTTAATGCCTCTCTGAAAGGGAGGCAACTAGAAGACTTACAGTGAAAGTATGCTAATTTCAAATGCTTAAGGCAAGTAGCATAGGATAATCTAAAAGCAGCATGAATTTCTTATGACAGAGGCAAAGCCACTCCTAACAAACCTCTTCCACACTCCCTAAAGGAAGATTTGGATCTAATTTGCTTTATGGACTTACTTTGTATTTATTCCAGTTCTAATAAATCTGAAAAGATGAGGGTATGACATAGTTAGTCACTAACATCTATAGTAATAACATCTACTGTAAGAAGACAACCTATGACTCTGCCTATCTAAAGAGTTCAGTCTGAAGGAGCTGACTTCCTGATCTTATGATCCAGATGGTTGGCTTTTAAAGCAAAATTACACACACTTCATAAAGCAAATTTCAGGGTTAAGAAGAGATACTCAAACAATTTTCTCCTCCAATTTAACTAAAGGGTCTTCCAAAATATACAAACACACATAAATAACATGCCAAACACAAATGAGAACTAGAAAAAAAAAAGGTTAAAGATAAATCTCCTTTTCCTTCCTGGTCTCAGAATCATAACGTCATCTTCAGTCTTCCAACTCCAATTCCAATTTTAATATCAGCTGTATTCCATCCTTAGTATGACTTAGATTAGGAATAAGTCTTAGATAAATAGTACGATTGAGGCAGGAAGGACAAAAGACAACAAAATGTCATTTATCTCTATGTGGTTCACATACTTTAATTTTTTTATTGTGGTAAAATATACACAAAAATTTAAAGATCGATCATCTTACCAGAGTTTCATGTTGTGCTTTTAAGGTTTTGATGACACATTCAAGGATCTTTCTGGGATACTGCTTACGTTTTGTTGCTATATCTACTATAACTTCATCAAACTGATCTTCAAGAACTTTGATGTCAGAATCTATTTCAGGAAAAAAATTTCTCTTAAAACTCACTGTACATGTTAGTATGGAAAAATGATACAAGTAAACTAAATTTAGAAGACACAATAAAGAAAACAAATATGGCAAGTTAACAGATACCCCTATTTTGGTGATTAATTCATTTATTCATTGAACAATCCATTTTTGAGCATCTACAGGAAGTCAGGCCTAAACCAAAGAAACATAAAGGTGAACCTAATATGATCCCAAGAAACAGATAATTGCAATTTGATAAATCAACATAGGTATGAACAAAATATCATCAGGACACAGAAAGATGAAATACTAACTATGCATGGACTTTAAGACTTTAAAAAGAAAGTCATATGAGTCTGGCTCAGTGGTGCATACCTATAATCCCAGCAACTCAGGAAGCTGAAGCAGGATTATGAGTTCAAGGCCAGCTTCAGCAATTTAGCAAGACTCTATCTCAAAATAAAAAATAAAAAGGGATAGGGATATAGTTCAGTGGAAGAGCACCCCTGGATTTAATCCCTAAAAAGAAGTAACATTTGAACTCAAAATTTACATGTAAACCTACTGGATAAAAGATGGTAGGGAAAAAAATGATAGAAGGATTGTAGGCAGAGGAAAACAGTATTTGTAATAGAGTCTTTGAGAAACAGAAAGTTCTAAATCCCTGCAGAATAAACTAAAGGGAAAAAAAAGATGAAAAAATATTTAAGAATGAGACTGTTGGGGGCTGCAGCTGTGGCTTGGCGGTTACAGCACTTGCCTGGCATGCTCAAGGACATGGGTTCAAACCCCAGCACCACATACAAAATGAAGTGTTGGAGCAATGAAAGCCACGTGAAAAGCTAAATAAAATTGATTCTATTAAAAAAAAAAAAAAGAAGAAGAAGAAGAAGAATGAGACTCTTGGACTGGGGTATAGCAAGTACTTAGCATGCATGAGGCCCTGGGTTTGATTCCCATCACCAAAAAGAAAAAATGAAAACAAACAAACAAAATCGTAGACTATAAATGGCATTTAGTATCAGGAACACTAAAAAGTTTTGGCTTTATTCTGTGCCATATCAAAGCTGTGACGGTAGCAACGAATGGTGGCAACATCTGAAACAGGACTCAACTGGCAGGAAAAAATGAAAGACATGGTGACTTCAGAGTTTCTTTCATTTAGATATAATTATTTTAGCAGATGCTTTCCTGTTTTCAAATGATTCTCAAACTTTAACAGAACAAATAAGCGCTTATTCAGTATATGTTTAGATAGGGCCCAGAAATGAACCTCTAGATGAAACGAATGTAGGTGACCTAATCAATTTTATTTATTCTGAAACTAATTTTGTTTTATTTTATTAAAGAGAGAGGGACAGTAAGAGTAAGAGTGAGAGAGAGAAAATAAATTTTTATTAGTTTTTCATGTGACTTTCATTGCTCTGACAATAAATTTTTATTAGTTTTTCATGTGACTTTCATTGCTCCGACACTTCATTGTGTATGTGGTGCTGGGGTTCAAACCTGCGTCCTCGTGCACGCCAGGCAAGTGCCATAACCACAGAGCCACCTCTCCAGACCCTTGAAACTAATTTTAAAGGGTAAAAACACTAAGAAGTTACAAAAACCAAAAAACTAGGTCCTTAGCTTACTTAGTTTACATCAGATGTGTTGTTGTGTGTCAAAGTCTATGTTAGAAATGGATCTATTTATTTTATTGAACAGAAGCTTTGTTAGTAAGTCTGAAACAACATTTTTAAAAACATTCTAAGATACTACTGATATATGTCAGCACACACATATATATCAGGTAAAGGTTTAATGAAGTACATCAGATACAGTCATTCATTTAACAAATATTTGTTGAATCCAACTAAATTATTTCTTTGGATGATGTTACAGACCTTTTTATTTGGAATACTTATTTAAAAATAAGCAGCTCGAGGGGCTGGAGAGGTGGCTCTGGGGTTATGGCACTTGCCTGGCATGTGCAAGTCTGCAGGTTTGAACGCCAGCACCATGTACACAACAACGTGTGGGAGCAATGAAGACCGCATGAAAAACTAAATAAAATTGATTCTTTTTTTTTCTCTCTCTCTCTCTCACTGTCCCTCTCTGTTAAAAAAAATAAAATAAAATAAACAGTTCTAAATTTTAATATATCCACTTAAAAAGCTAAATCACTGCCCAGAAAAGAACAATGTACTATTTCACAACCAGTTTAAAAAAAAAAAAAAAAGTCTTCCAGCTAAATCTTCTTTGTAGGTAGGAAAATGGCCTCTTAACACCACCCAAGGAAAAAAAGCTGCAAAATTGAAATGTATTAACAACTTTGAACAGGGAAGAATTATTCATTAATTTAACAAATGTTTAACAGGTACCAAGTTAAGAGTTGAAAACATAGTGAAGTGACAAGCAAATATAGCTGCTACTCTCAAGGAACTTACATTCTAAATCTTAAATTTGACTGACTGAATCTGCTATAATCAAGTCCATTCAGAGTAGCTACAGAGGAAGGAAGAAGTTGGTTTCACTTGTACATTCATTCATTCCTTTGTTTTTTCACTTACTTACATAATGATCTAAAGTGTCAGGCATTTGGAAATTTTATTAAACAAAACAGATCTCTGCCCTTGTAAAGCTTAGTTATTGCTTCTTGGATTACAGCAAAAACAAAACAAATCCTATTAATTCTACTTTTTCTACTTTTTTTTGGTACTGGGAATTGAACTCAGGGGCACTCTACTACTAAGCTATATTCTCATTCCTTTTATTTTCCATTTTGAGACAGAGTCTTGCTAAATGGCTGACAAAGGCCTTGAATTCACAATCCTCCAGCCTCAGATTCCTGAGTTGCTGATATTACCAGGGGTGCCACCACATCTCCCTCTATCTCTTGAACCTGTCTTTTCTCTTTTTCTACTGTCTTAATGCAGGTTTTCCCCATCTTTTGCTGCGTCATTGCAAGTAGCTCCCTAAACTCTGACTGCCTTGAATTTCTCCCTTCTCCAATCCATCCTTCATATAGCCAGCAATTACCTTTCTAAAACACAAACCTTTGCATATAATTATACTTTAAAAATCTCATTGAGGGGGCTGGAGTGGTGGTTCAGAGTTTGCAGTGCTTGCCTGGCATGCTTGAGGATGTGGGTCAGAACTTCATCACCATGTACACAACAAAGTGTCAGAGCAACGAAAGCCACATGAAAAACTAAAATAAAATTGATTCTCTCTCACTGTCCCTCTCTCTTAAAAAAAAAAAAATTATATATATATATAAATCTCATTGAGGGCTGGGGATATAGCTCAATGGCAGAGTGCTTGCCTAACACACAAAGTTCGAGGTTAGATTCCCTAGCACTGCAAAATGGAACAAAAACTGAAAATCTCAGATTCCCTATTGCCTACATGATAAAGTACAACTTACTTAGCATTTTTGTCAAGGCTGCTGGTGAGTTAACCTCAACTTCTCTTTCTGGCCACATCTGCCATCAGTTTTTCCAATTCACATCTGATATTCTCCAAACACATCATTCCTTTGTGCTTCTGCACATGCTATTTTGTTTCAGATGTCCTTGCTACTTTCTGTGTAGCACACTTATTTATTAATGCATCTTACTTCCCAATCTCCTCTGCCAGGTCTTCTCTCACTTTCCAAAGAGTATAATGATTCCATATCCATTTACTTCCATGAACAATTAACTCCTAAATATAAGGAACATGTCTGTACATCTATTTCCCAGCATTTGGTATAGAGCCTGGCATTTAACAGGTACCAAGGAAGAAGGTAAAAATATACTGTAGCATTGTTAATGACCTTTCCTCACAGCTATGCACTACCACAGTCAGCATTTTTTTTTTTCATTTTTATATGTAAACTGAAAAGTGACTTTTGGTGACTTTGAAGAGATAAATATTATAATCCCAGGGATTGAACAGTAAAGTCTTCAAAGCAACTGTCTTAATGTTGAGAAAAAAATTTAAAACCACACAGAGTTATGTGGAAGCCTGGAATCAGCTCAAGGGTATAACTCAATAATCTGAATATAAAGCAGTGACATCAAGCTATGATAGTCAGATCTGAATATCAGCACCACGGGGATATTCTAAACATGTTGGCTTTCTTGTCAGGGTAGCCCTTCTCTAGACTTTGCTGTCCTGGCATGGGGAATCTGCCTTTCTTCTCACACTGATAATTCCCTACTACAGTTTTTTTCTTTTTACACTGACCATTCTTTCTCTTAAAATTTTGATATCTTTAGATATACCATTATTAGTTAGGATATGATGAAGTCTATTTTAGACCAAAAAAAAAAAAATTGTCTTTTTAACAAGTTTTCTACAAATACATGACCTCATTCTTTGCATGGTACTAGTATAAGTACTTCTAAGGATATTCCAGTATTCACTCTAAAGAGCACTTGCAAAAATATAACTTGCTTTATACAGAATTATTCGAATTCTCTGAGTCTGTTTCTTTACCTGGGAATAAATTTACAGTATTTTCCAATAAACTTTGAAGATTAATCAGATGAAATTCTGTTTAAAATACCAGAAAGCATATATGATAGATCAAGGTATCTCCTATTTCCTTTAGATTATGACTTCAAAAGTCTTCTAAGTTAGTTTCCTCTTTTTATTCCTCTCACGTAAAGAATTAAAACAAGAAGTGATGATGAAAATGGTGATTAACAAATAACATTCAAAATAAATTTAGCTGCCAAAAAAGGCAGAAATGACAGAAAGAAAAGTCACATACCCATAAAACAATTATCTGAAGCTTCTTGCCATGGTAGCCCATTAATGCTGATGTTCTCTTGCACAGCTGATTCAAAAGTCTGCAATAAATTCACAGCAGTCAAGTCACTAAAAACACTTCTAAATACTAAATCCAAACATTTCAACAAAATTATTTCAGATTTGTGACAAGGTATATAGAAAAGTTGCAGACTAGCCTACTAGTATATGTATTCTTTTCAATGAAGTAAAATTCCATTTTAGTCACTGAGATGGACTGATAGCCATTTTAGCTATAATAGCCATTATGGTACCTGTGAGAAAATTTGCTGCATGATTTTAGAATATTCTTGTAAACAAACAAAAAAGTAAATGAAATTAAAAATAAAAGCTAACAAATCTGGGCTACATTGAATCTCAGGTGTACAAGTAGTATATATGCTGTAGAATAAGTGCCAGTGTCAATACGAGGGAAAGTAAACATCCTTAAAAGAAGCAAAAATGAATTTCTACTTTAAAAAGAATAATATTTTTTAGAAATTACCCTGAAGTATCTAGATGCAATGACCAGAAAGACCTGAGATTTCTTTAAAACAGCAAGTATTTTGATAACTGTTGGGTTTGGTAATGGATAAATGGGTATCCACCGTATTAGTCAATTTTTTATAAAGTTGAAATGCTCATAACAATACAAAATAAAGAACTAAAGGAATTTGGTAATACCATTATTAATTTTTTGAAAAACTGGATCATTTTTATTCCAGGTCCTCCATTTTTTTAAAAAGAGACTGAGAGAGAGAGAGAGAGACAGACAGACAATTAATTTCATTTAGTCCTTAATGAGGCCTTCGTTGCTTTGACACTTCATTATGTACATGGTACATGGTGGTGGGGTTCAAACTCTCGTCAAACATTCCAGGCAAGGGCCATAACTGCTGAGCCACTGCTCCAGCCCCCATTATTGAATTTTTAATGCATATTCCCTATTACCCAATAATTTCATTAATAGCAATGTATCCTAAAGGACTAGTCTTATTTAAAAATTTAAAAGGGAACTGGAGCAATGGCTCAGCAGCTGTGACGCTTGCAATGGCATGCATAAGGACACAGAATCAAACCCAAGCACCACATATACAACAAAGTGTCAGAGCAATGAGAGTCCATGAAAAACTAAATAAAATTGATTCTCTTTTTCACTCTCTCTCATTGTCCCCCTCTCTTAAAAAATAAAATTTTTAGAGTATGGACTTCTTATGATATGAAACATTCATTTCAGTACTGTTTGAAATAAGGAAAAAACAAAATCCAAACTCAAAATTAGAAGAATATCAATATAACATTGACAAGTAATAGTCAAAGACATATTTAGTTTTTTAAAAAGCAAGTCAATAACAATTCATCAACATGACACTATTAATGTAAGCAAGCAAGTAAACAAAATCAGCATCAGGAATAAAGCTATAAAAAGGTAAGGTTTGCTCCCTGCCAGGTACTCTCCAAAATTGTAAGTTATCTCCAAGAAGCTTTGAAGAGGGATAAGGAAAGGAAATTCAAAGACTTTTGCTTTATGCTATTGTTTGAATTTTTTTAAATTAGTATGTATTTTGTACCACCTTTATAATTAAAAATAAGCATAAATCAAATAACTGATATTTATAAAACATATATTCTGAGAATACAAATTGTCTTTGTAATGCTCATTGCAGTCCTACCAATACTATTTTTTTAAAATGCACACTACTATATTATGCAGTTTACATAGAGATACATCAATATAATTAAAGCTTCTGTCTTCTATTTAAAATGAAACACAAGTTAATTTCCTTGGTAGTTAGTCTGTCTTCAAAACTTTATCTTGTAATTCACTTTAAGATCTAACTAAAGGGACTAGAGTGGTGGCTTAGTGGTTACAGCGCTTGCCTGGCTTGTGCAAGTACGTGAGTTCAAACCCCAGCACCATATACACAACAAAGTCTTGGAGCAACAAAAGCCACATGAAAAACTAAATAAAATTGATTCTTTCTTTCTCACTGTCCCTCTCTCTTAAAAAAAAAAAAAACTCACTTAAAATGGGATATAAGATTAAGTCACAGTCTTCTTTTTATATAAGGTAAATGAGTATTTTAAGTATCTCAACATTTCCTAGGATCAGAGAAACTCCTTATTGCAGTCTTCCAACAAACTAATAAAGGAACATTAGATCAATATTCTTGCCTTTTTTTTTTTTTTTAAAGAGAGAGACAGGGACATTAAGATAAACAATTTCTTTTAATTTTTTTCATGTGGCTTTTGTTGCTCCAACACTTCATTGTGTAAGTGGGTTGGAACCCCATCCTTGCACATGCCAAGTAAGCACTGTAACCACTAAGCCACTGCTCCAACCAGTATTGCCTTTCCTGCAAGGAGGGAATGACATGAACCATCCCATACAAAATTAGAATATGGAATTACAACCTAAGGAGGTTCCCCACCCCATCTCCCCACTCCCACCCCCTGGTGCTACTGGGGACTGAACCCAGGGGCACTCTACCTCTGAGCTACATCCCTAGTCCTTTTTATTTTGAGACAATGTTACCTATGCTGGTCTTGAATTTGCAATCCTCCTGCCTCAACTCCCCAGATAACAGGAAAGTGCCTTCTCTTTGGGCCCCAGAGTTTTTCTTCATTCTTCCATTTAGCCTCTAACTCTGCACTATAATCATTCACACTCACCAATGTGCTGCATTATAAGCTGTTTTTTTTTTTTTTAGAGAGAGGAGCAGTGAGAGAGAGAGAGAATCAATTTTATTTAGGTTTTCGTGTGGCTTTTATTGCTCTGGCACTTCTTTGTGTACATGGTGCTGGGGTTTGAACCCGTATCCTCGAACTGGCATGCCAGGCAAGCGCCCTAACTGCTAAGCCACCACTCCAGCCACTGCATTATAGGCTTTTAATTTTTTTCCCTTAACATATAGATTGTGGGGATTGGGGATTTAGCTCAATGGCAGAGCGCTTGCCTAGCATGAGCAAGGCCCTGAGTTCGGTCCTCAGCCCTGAAAAAAAATATATATATAGATTATGTGCTTCCTTAAGACAGATACCAAATTCCTCAATTTCTGTCTCTCTTCAAAAACTATCATCTTCAGGGCTTGCAAAACATTTGAGAAAGGAAGAGAAAATGTGTTATAATAAGGGCTAACATGTAACATTGAGGTTTACAACCAACACGTGTACCTTTTCCATCTGTTTCAGATTTACAAGGAAAACGTTTTCCATCTATTTACAAGATGTTCTAAAATGGCAAAAGTTCAAAAGTTGGCCAGGTGACTCAGACTGCGTTACGTGCCTGCGCCGTCAACAGCGGAATTACTAGCCCCTTCCTACTGAGCACTGAAAACACACGGCTGATCGGAAAGCAGGTGTGCTGTAAATATAGGACACCAGGTTTACAGCGCTAATGTGTGAAACAGAACGTGAAATACACTGTTCGTTTGTATATCACAAACGATAAAAACGTCTCTTGAATATACTGTTAAAGAAAATATTTTATTTCAATTCCTTTCACCTGATCCTTTTCATCTTATAATTACATACGTTTCTACGGCACCGCACTGGTCCAAGCAATCAATAACACTCAGCTAACACTAGCGTTTCTTTCGTTCTCCCCTCGCCTTTCTCCGGCTGCTTCTGCAGCAGCTTGGGCCACCGTTAACTCCGCTGAGGCCGGGCGTAGGGTCTTTCCGAGCCCGGAGACGCGGGGCGCGGGGTCGGGGAGTGATAAAGAGGTGGCGAACTTGGTCCGTACCCACTGCGCATCTCGCAGCGCGAGCTCCCGAATCTCCTCCGGCAGCGCGTCCCCGAGCTTTTGCACGAAGGGGCCGCAGAGTTCTAGAAGTTCCGTCACAGCTCTCTTCGAGGTGCAGCGCACTCGGAAGTCCTCTCTGGGGGTGGCTGGGTCCGAGGCCTGGCTGTCCGTCCCGGCCACCATCTCTAGGTCCTGCGGAGGGGCGACGGCCACTGACGCAGAAGCCCCCGCCATTTTTCCAGTTTGAACTGTGGGCGGGGACTTCGGGACCGGAAGTCCGGCTTCCAACTGGTGGAAGGAGCGCTCCCGTCCTGCCCGAAACTCCAGGCACCGCAGTCTGAGCGTTCCGGCTTTTGCTCCGCGGGCGTATTTAAGAAAGCGGCGGCTGTAGAAGTGACGATGGAGGCGGTCGGCACGGGGCTGGTGGATTGTCACTGCCACCTCTCGGCCCCGGACTTTGACAGCGTATGTGAGAGCGAGACGGGGCGCAGGGGAGTGGGGAGGTCATTCCCTGCAGATTGTCTTTCTCTCTGCCCTTAGAACGAAGCCCCAAAGTCGTCTCAGGCTTTGTCTGTGGCCCTTTGTGACCTGCCCGATTTCCTACTTAACCCCAGTCGTACTGATTTTTCTTTCTGATCCTGGATAATAGTAAACTGTCTCCACAAAGTTTGTGTTTGCCGGTTCTGGTTTTTGGAGACCTCCCCTGGGCCGGGCTCCTCTTCCCACTTTCTCCAGAAAACGGTCCCCAACCTGACACGCCGCGTGCTGCGGTTCTAACGCGGGAGAGAGGCAAACTGAAAGAACGACGCACGCACGCAGGGTCCGTCCTAACGCGTTCTGCCCGCTCGGCTGGAAACACAAGACTGTTAACGGGGAAGGAAGAGCGGGCGTCTGTGTCGGGAGGCAGACTTCGTAGGAGGGAACGCTTAGGGCTGGGAAAACAAAGCCAGGCAAGGGGCGGAGTGTCTGGTGGGGACAGCAGGTTGCAGGCCCCCTGTATGAAATTTAGCACATTCCACCTACCAAAAGGCTGGATGAGCCTGAGGAGCTAGAAAGAGGGGGAAACGACGCAAGACCTAAGAGGTTTGCAGGGATGGGTGACGTAGGTCAGTAGGGAGGTTAAATTGCATTAGACATACGGTTCTGAACTGTTGAAAGTGAGCTGGGGGCCCGTTGTGGTGGCTGCATTCCTGTAATCTCAGCCACTGGGGAGGCTAGGCAGGAGGATCGTGCGTTCAAAGCCAGCCTTAGCAACTTAGCAAGACCCTGCCTCAAAATAAAAAACCAAAAGGGTAAGATAAGGTGACAAGATCCAATGTCCATTTGAAGATCATTTTGCTGCTGTGGCAAATGGAAGGGACAAGAATGGAAGGTAGACCAGTTAAAAGATTTTCCCAATACGTAGACAAGAGATGATGCTTAATACTGTAATTGGACGGTCCCCTTTATGCTTTGAATGTAGACCTTGCTGCTCTGCCACCGAGGCTTATTTTAAAATGGGTATGTTTCTCTTCCTCTTCCCCTTTCCTATTCTCTCTCCCTCCCTATTCTCTGGGGAAACACAATTACCTCCCCTTCCCATCCTAGGCAGAGCACAGTGCTATCTATCCTTGAGCATAAACCCACCACAGGAAGGACTGAAGTACTTTTGACTTGGGGACCTAAGAAATTACTATTTCCAAATTAACAAGTGAATTGCAGCTCCAGACAGAAAATACCTGGAGTGCAGCCTTTGAATCACCTCTTTAAAAAACCCCTGTCTCCTGCCCCCCATGGGAAGAATCACAGCCTCTGGGACAGGAATACCTGTGTTTCTCCTTTCCTAGTAAAGCAATAAAACTTTTTTTTTCTTTTCTCAAAACTGTGTCATCTTTAGTTTGGCATCTGAGACAAGGATCAAGCTTTCAGTAACAATACTATAATGATAGTGGAGGAGTCTGAAAGAAGTAGGTGTAGTCAAGAAATATTTTAGAGATAGAATCCATAGTACATGCTGAGGAATTGGATATGGAGAGGAAGGGAAAGGGAAAAATCAAGGATGTCTCAGATTTGTAGCTTGTGCTATATTAGAAGATAGTGGTGGTGCTTACCTAGATGTGGGAGGACCACAGTTTGTGGTGAGGAGATAGGCAGAAGGAACTGGTTTGTGGGGAGAAAATAAAGATTTATATTGGGAATGTGGTGGAAAGCCTGATCCATCCAAGTGGAGAAGTCATTTTTAAATGTGAGTCATGGGTTTAGGAGAGAGTTGTAAGCTGGAGATGAAAGTTGGAGATTCAACAAAGTGATATTTAGAACACATGAGATTCCATTATACAAGTACACTGGTAAGAGCAGAGTTTAGCAGAGTTTTAGTCAAGAGACTAAAACATAACTGCCAGGGAGAAAATCATGGTTGTAGAAGCCAAGAGTGGAAACTCTTTCAAGAAGGAAAGAGTAGGCAAGCAAGGTTTCCTAGTGCTGCTGACAGATGGAGTAAGAAGTGGACAAAGAAATATCCTTGATGTTTGACAATAAGGGTTTCTATTTTAGTGCAGTGAGAAAAGAAGCCAGTCTTGAGAGAAAGAATAAATGAGCTAGAGTGGTGGCTCAGTGGTAGAGCGCTTGCCTGGCATGCATGAGGACTGGAGTTCAAACCCCAGCACCACATATACAACTAAGTGTCAGAAAAGCAGAAACCAGATGAAAAACTGAATAAAATTGATTCTCCCACTCAGTCTCTCTTAAAAAAAAAAAAAAAAGAGTGAACAGGAGGTGTGTCAGTCAGCATAGGCTCTTCACTTTCCATCATCCTGTTCCTTGCTAACATTGTCGTTCTTTATGGTGCCTCAAATGCATTGATATGCACAGCCAAGGAGAAGTTACTTATTCATCTAATTGTGATTATGCTTATTTTAGGATCTGGATGATGTGTTGGAGAAAGCCAAGAAGGTAAATCAATATCTATAATAGTTTCTAACCCCCCTCTTTTTTCTTTTTTGTTCCTGCCAATCTTATGCTGTTACTAATTTCAAACTGAAACAGCTTGAAGTTCAGATACATTATGTTGAATGTTGCTTTAGTTGTTAGTAAGTAACATTTGTAGAAGTGCTTATGCCAGGAACCAAGCTAAGCCCTTTCTGAACTTTTATTTTATTGAATGTTTTATAACATTCTGAAGAAGTTTTTACCTTATGTCCAACCATTCCCCATTTGAAAGAAGAGGAAATTAAAGCCTAGAGATTGAAAACTAGTCCAAAGACATATGCTAATAAAATGATAGAAAAAGGTTAATCTGAATTCAAAACATATTCCTGCAGCAACCATGCGCTCGCATTGTAGAACAGATAGTCCATCGGTAGGTTCTTAAATTTACATTATTCTAGTGATTAGGGAATTGCTAGGAAAAATTATTAATTTTTGGAAACATTTATGAACTCTATCACAACTAGCATTTTGTGGTGTTCTCAGAATGTGATAGAGGCTTTGTGGTGGCTCACGCTTGTGATCCCAGCTACTCAGGAGGCTAAGGCAGGAGGATGATGAGTTTAAAGCCAACTTGGGCTACTTAGTGAGATCTTGTCTCTCAAAATAAAATTTAGGTGAAAGAGCTGGAGATGCATCTCAATGGTAAAGCATTTGTCTAGTATGCACAAGGCCCTGGAATACATCCCTATTACTGGTAGGATATGGGGTCAAGGGGGTTAGTGATAGATCCAGAAGTGGTTACAAATACGTTTTTGCATTCCACCAGTTTTCATTGTGGCAGCTCAATTAGCTGGGTGGGCTTTGGAATCCCATAGTCCTAATTACCTTCAGTAAGCAATTTGGTGAGCTAATATTTATATTCAATGAACATAGGGCCTGAAACTTAGTTAAGTACTCAGTGGTATCCATTTTTATTATGTTAATAATAAAAGCCTGGGTAAATAAGAATAACTAAAATGCACAGAAAACTTTAATTTTAATGTATGTATTGTTTGGGACTCTTAACTATTCTTTTCTTTTTCAGGCCAATGTTATGGCCCTTGTAGCAGTTGCTGAACATTCAGGAGAATTTGAAAAGATTATGCAACTTTCAGAAAGGTGCTATTTATAATTAAAAATTTGTAAGAGTTGCTATTAAACACGTGTGATATCAGACATGTAATAACCAAGATTTATTTTT
>PVKS010038716.1:0-17741 GCA_004027875.1 Aplodontia rufa | reverse complement strand
CTGGGGGAAACTGCATTAGATGAAACCCATAGTAGCTTATCTATGTGTTAGCATTACCCCTGGTTATCAAAGTTTATACACATTGATTGCTACAGTTTTGACAATGTTTCCTCCTTATCTGTATCCTGTATTGCAATATACTTCTAATAAATGTGGGAAAAAAAAAAGAAAATCAGCTCTTGTAATCCGTGAGCAGGGATGGAGAATTGTTGTCTGAAGTGACTGAGTTAAAGATCTTGTGTCAAATCCTCTCCTCCCCGGCACCGGCAGCTACCGGAGGTGGAGAGGGAGATCCCAGCACCACACAGACCCCTTGGGATCGGCCAAATCTTGGGGCAGTAGATTCTGGTTTTCTCATCGTGGTGGCTGAGACCCCAAGACCTTTTGGCTGAGCAACCTGCCCCACCCTCAGGGAAACCTCACAATGGGGAGTCTGCTGCTGCCTCTCGCAGGAACAGCTGTAAGTTTGCTAATGTGAACAATGAATTCCCAGAGCTTTATACCAAGTTAATGTAAATTAATACAATCAGTTCAGGGAGTTTGCGTCCAGATTAGGGTATTTGATTAGGAAACTTGCTCCGTTTCCTCCCCTCTGGGGAAGCTCCCCTCTCCCTGGGTGTGGGGCCAGTTGCATGGGAGCCACAAACTACTTCTTTATATGTATTAATGCACCACACTATTCTTTTGGAGTTAAAAAAAATTAGTGGGGGGTAGTGTTCCCCCACACTGGGTGCTTTGTCCTACCGTGGGAATCCAAGTGCACTTCTGCAGGGTGAGGTGATTCTCAGGAGCGTCTAGGAGTCACTGTTGGTGGGGTGATTGCCATCTTGGGGTTCCTCCAGCATAGATTGGAAGCTGGGCCCCTGGAACCCTGTCTGAGTTTTAAAGCATGGTAGTAGATTGACTACTTTATTGGGTTGAGGATAAGATTAAATAATATTAATAATTTATGTATGGCACTTTTCAGCCTTTCATCATTTTTTATTATGTCACTACAATGTTTCTATCAGTATCAAGAATGTTGACTAATAATAGCTCACCAAGCCATTCATGGCATGAGAAAATGAAACCGAGTATTAATGATTTGTATAGATCATGCTGAGACTAGAACCATTTCTAAATTTCAGAGCTGTATTATTTGAATAGATATGATTCCTTCTTCTAAGGTTTCTGACATTGCTCCAGGGAAGACAATTTAACTTTAGAGCTGGAATACAAATTACCTCACTGACTACCTTATGCAGCTGCTGAGTGTGAGTAGTTATGAAGAAGAAAGAATGTGTTCATGTATTGGAATTACATGAATATTTTTTGATGGTTAGAAGAACAACTGATCCAAAAAATCAAGATACTGTCGTTGAGTATTGTTCCTTCTGTTTGCTGGGTTTTGTTGTGTTTTGTTTGGGGGGTTTCTTTGTTTTTGCTGTTGTTGTTGTTGTTTTTGTTTGTAAGGGAGGATCTGGAATTTGTAGCTGTTTGCTCTTTGTAACTGCAGGGATCATGTTTATAGCTACAACTGGCATTTTAGAGGACGGAGCAAAG
This sequence comes from Aplodontia rufa, assembly GCA_004027875.1. Lineage (NCBI taxonomy): Eukaryota > Metazoa > Chordata > Mammalia > Rodentia > Aplodontiidae > Aplodontia > Aplodontia rufa. The sequence goes on along the minus strand of PVKS010038716.1, from coordinate 16,199 downwards.
AGACTTGGTAGGAAGAAGGAAGAAAGTGCCTAGCTGGCTGGCAATGTGTTAATAATGTTATATACATGTAGTGATAATCCAACATGTCTACATGGATAATTATGCAATGGTGTACAAGCAAGTCAACTAAACCTTTAATAGATTGGATCGCGAGTTGTTATTAATGGGGATATTTCAAAGTAAAAGAAAGTACAAATGACTCATAGACAGGGATATTGTTGTCCATTTTTTTTTTCATTTGCCTCATGTCCTCCCATTTAAAAAAGGGTATTTCTCTTTCTGAAGAAAAAAAAATAGCACCTGGATTGGTAAAGAGAAATAGTATAACTAAAATAGTCAAACAAGGAAAATAACTGAGGGAATGACAGAAAGTAACCGTGAAAAATTCATTGCAAGCAGTGGAAACAGAAAGATAGTAAGATTGGTGACTGAAAAAAAATGAGTATACAGATGGGAAAACAAGTCCAAGAGGCATGGTGTTATGGTAAAGAAGAGAAGGTAAGGACAGTTGAGGGGAAAAAAGATAGCTATTAGAGCAAGAGAAAGGACACTGAGTAGATGGAAGCAGGAAACATACAAATTGAAGTCCTTTGAGTTAATTTTAGAGCATCTTAAGTGTTTGCTCATGGTAACTGTCTTCCCCACATGCAGTTTCTCTGCAAATATCTGAAGTAGCTAATATCTGTCTAACCTTCCTGTTAAGATGTTATCAAAGTAGATAACTTATTTATAAGAAAAATTATGTCAATAAATATCATGTAGCTACAACATTCCCAACACCCTTAAAATTCCATTTCCTTCTCACAGTTAAAAAACAGATGGGTAACCACCTGTTTCCATAATGGTCAGTGAAACTATTCAGCTCAACCATGTCACTTTTCAAAAATACACAGTTAGATGAATTTGTCTTTCAATTTACAAAATTAAAAGAAAAATCTTCCTAAAACCATCAAGAACTGGCAAGGCAATAAAGAACAGTCACACCAAAAGTGAAGGAGAAACAAGGACCCAGATTGAAGAGAGTAAGAAATGAAGCTACTTTTGTCATGAGAGCATTTGCTTATACTATAAAATTAGACTCTTAATTTTCTGCAGTTGGTGAGAAAGGCATAAGCTAAGGGGATTAGCTGAGGACCATCTCCACAACAAACTTCAACTCCCAAATGACTGCATCCTAAGAGTGAAGGAAAAGCAGAAGTGAGACAGTTGTTGCTTGGAATTTGGACCAAATTTTGGTTTTCTTGGATCAGTGCTATTGTTTGGAACTTCAGTGTACCCAGATGGTCCAGGTGTTAAAGGTTTGGTACCCAGGATGGTGCTACTGGGTGACTGTGGAAGGTGGACTTAGTGGAAGTCTTTATGTCGTTGGCATCATGACCTTGAAGGGGAGTTTAGGATCCCAGTTTCTCCTTCTTCCTCTTTTTTTGCTTCCAGGTTGTGAGGTGAGCAGTTTTGCTCTGTCACACTCCTGCCATGATGAGCTGTCTCACATAGGCCCAAAACAACATAAGCAAATGATCATGGACTGAAAGCCCCAAACTGTGTGCCACACAGCCCTATTTTCATTATAACTTAATTATCTCAACTCTTTGTTAGAGAAAGGGAAGCTGACTAATACTATCAGGGAATCTTAAAACTTAAAGTTGGTTTAAATAATTGTAGACTAATACCTGACAAAAGCAAAATATGTCTTCTCTGGAAGAAGCTACTTACATAGCACATCTCAAATCATTCTTGCAGTTTTTCACATTATTTGAACATATACTCAGTGATAATAGGGAACATAGGAAATTTGAGTCTGTAAGTAAAAACCAGAAGAAAACTACAAGACCAGACCAAAAAGATATCAGATACTAGAATGGTCAAATGCAGATAGTAAAACAATCATATGTGAAGAAAGCATGTGTTTAGCAGTCTTTGAAATTTAATTCATATTTATGTGAGGGATTTTTTCTTTATTAAATGTAGAATAAAAGGGAAAACAACTAGTAGATAAAAAAACAGAAATTCATCCATTTTAAGATAACCCTATATATAGAAGAATGTGGGGGACTGGAGTGGTGGCTTAGTGGCTAAGGCACTTGCCTGGAATGCACAAGAAACTGGTTCAAACCCCAGTACCGCATACACAACAAAGTGGTAAAGCATTGAGGGCCACATGAAAAACTAAATAAAATTGATTTCCCCTCTCTTTAAAAAAATAAAGAAAGAAGAATGTAGTATTTGTATGGTGGGGAGTTATTGATGGTGTGTTTATACAATTCAGTAGCAACAAGAAGAGAAAAAACTGTTTATTCTAGTAAAGTCTGACTATTGATCATGTTTGTTGCCAGTATGATAGCAATGTACTTCTCAAACTATCAAGGTGAATTACATGTAAGGAAAGTTTTAAAATAAATGGAGAACAGATTTAAGCAGAGTCCCTCTAATTACATAATGGACCTGACTGTTCTCTATGTGGTGATATACTTTTAGCTTTGTGTTTCTTATAGCTTAATATGTGTATGGATCACCTGGGTATCTTGTTGAGCTACAGATTCTAATTCATTTTGTCTATGGTGGGCCTGAGATTCTGTATTTTCTAACAAATACCTGAAGATGCTGATGCTGGTGGTTTTGACAAACAAGATTCCAAATATAATGGTTCTCAATGTCACACTGCATTAGAATCAACTGAAGTGCTTCTTAAAATGCAGATTTCAGGACTCTACACTCAAAATTTCTGATTTGGTAGTTCTAAGTTGGGTCTTGAGACTCTTCATTGCTAAAACAATTTCCCTGGTAACGCTGATACAGCTGGACTAGGAACTAGAGTTTGAGATCTACCAATCTGTTTAGAATTTGGAGCAGGTAACATAAAATGCCAAAGAATGCATCAGGAAATAACTCTGATCACTGTCCAAGGCACAAACCAGTCAAGTTTCACTGGGGAAAGCACAGTAAGCAACGTGGACCAATAAACTCTTTCAAGCAGCCTAGACACTAATTAGCTGCAGTGATTGCAAATGTTCTATTGATATCATGGGACACAATAACTTCTCAAACCCAGTCTGCAGAAGTTTTCATCAGATAAATATTGTTTGAAGGTGATCATTTTGCTATTAAACCCCAGGAACTGAATCTAATTTTATTGGTATTATTTCAGATGTACAAGGAACTTGGGATCGTCTTGTAGTCATTTTAAAATAGGAACTGAGAGCCAAGAGGTTGCTGGAGATCACGTAGTTGATTAGTGACAATGAAAATCCACAAAAGTCTCTGACCCTGATGATGTAAAAAATGAAATGTTCTTGTCTAGTATGTGATGATTTCACCCAAATCTTTCCTCCTCAAGATAGATGTTCTTCAAGGTGTAAGTTATACAATGTGTTTGGGGAAGATTTCATTAAATACTCTTCTGAAAGCAGTTCAACAGCAGATCAGGAATTATTACTTGCCAGGGCACTTAATTCACTTTAATTAATAGAAAAATACAAAAATAAGGGGTAGAAAAGTAGCTTTTATGGAGCACCTGCTATTTCAGATCTATGTCACATACCATCTCCCACATATCTATGTTTGATCCTTATCACATCTTATAATGATAAAGACTCTGGGGCCTCAAAAATTAAAATCACTCCTCCAAAGACAAATATCTAAGAAATAATGAATTCATTTATTTTATCTCTAAGGACCAAGCTTTAGGCATTATTCATAGCAAACAGAATAATGAGGGAGACAATGAAATGATACCTGAATAGAAAACACTCTAATCACTTAGAGGAAAGACTTAAGATTGACTTACTTCATGACCTCATAGGATATGCCCATAATGGACTCCACATTTATGTTGCACCTGAACCCATGTGTTCAGTTGCCCATATGTTCTAGATTTTTTCATAAGGTTGTATTACAGGCATGCTCTACAAATATGTAAGAGCTGAAATTATCTTTCTTCCAAAACTTATTCCTTCCTACTTAGGCCTTATTTTAGAAAGTGGTAACTTCCTTTTAAACAACGTTGGAAACTCTAAGGATCACCTTGATTCTTCTTTCTCTCATACTACCACATTCACATCTATCATTAACATCTTTCCACTCTACTCTCCCTCTGTGTCTCAAAACACCTTTTACTATCCACCTTAGCATCTTTACCAGAATTCAGGAGTAATTAACTACATTCACCTTGAATTTTAGAATAGTTTGCTGACTGACCCATTTTTTCTCACCTTCCTCCAATTCTCCATAGTGCTGTCAAAATATTTTCTTAAAAAATCACATGATCTCCTGATACCCAGGGTCATCACCACAAATTCCAAGTCCCTTACACAGCATATTCACTCTTTTGTGATGCAGTCCCTGCTATTTTCTCAGCCTCGATTCTCTGCTCTTCACTGAATCACATTAAGGTCTTGAACACAACATGCCCTTTCACACTTTTGCTCCTTGGCCAGCATTCCCAAAGGAGCATGAATCATAGTTCATAGATCCTAGGTAAATGGTCAGTTGCCCTCTGGGATAAATGGACACTAGCCAAATACGACATCAGGAACCCTTGAAGGATTACTCAAGAAAACTTTTATTTTCCAGATTTTATCACAAACTGTAGTCATGACTCTAAAGAGATGCTGCCTCTCTTCCTTTTTCTTTTTCCTTTCTTCCTAATTGGATAGGTATCTACAACTGTGTCCTCAGCTCTGGAACTGGTAATAGGGTTCCAGTAGCATATAAGGACCTCAAAACCTATTAGAATTGAAAATAACCACCTGGACTATCTTGGGCCAGGTAGTCTTAATGCCTAAAATCTAAGGAAATACTTCACAAAATTGTTTATGCATAGGATCAACCTTTGATCTGGAGTGAGGCTGAAAATTTGCATTTATACCAAGATTCTGGGTGGTATTATTGGTGGCTGGTCCACAAAGTATAATTCACATAGCAAGACTCTAGTTTATTACACATCTTGTTGGTGGAGCACTGGGTTTGAAATCCCCATAACTATTAGCCCTTTGCAAACACCCTGGGTAATGGCTAGTCTGAAGCTGATGACATATTATGTTATGCTTAGAGGGGAATTGTTTATCTATTCAGATACAAAGGAGGGACTAAAGACACAAAGGAGGATATGTACGCTTTGACAAGAGGAGTAAGGGTGATGAAATGGGAGCAGCAAGGAGGCTGTTGGTGCCTTAAGTGGGAGTCTGAGGAATGCAAGGAGAAAAGGATGAGCAGTACCAGAGACAAACATTCTCACGATCATCATAACCATCACATTGTGAACATCTATTATGTGCCCAGGTATGCACTTTGCATGTATTTCATAATGCACCTAGAATTTTAGAAGATAACCATGTTATCTTAGTTTGCAATATAGCCTAAGATAGGCTTTGACTAAAACACATGAATCATTTTACTTTTCTGCTTCTTTTTGTCACATAATATCTATTTAGGATACTATATGTATAAAATTAAAAACAACTCTCCTTTGTCTCCTCAGGCTAAATCACAAGCATAGGATCTTGTTTTGCTTCAGAACCGCCTTTTATTTACTAACCAGAGTCTAAGCATCACATGCTGCTGCTTGCCCAACTTGCTGCTTTGTTCCTCCTGGAGCAGATGGGTTGGCTATTTTTGCCCCAGGGCTAAGGCACTCTGATCCCAAGGAAACACATTGTACTTGGATGGAATTTTATTTGAACTCAGTCTGGCCTGAGGCTGAATCCCCTCTTCATGACACACTGCACTCTTCATTTTCAGTGAAACAAATTAGCTGCGATGTTTGTACCCTAGTATAACAAAGATCACTACAGAGACGAATGCATTCTAGTTTATGCTGTTTGCTTGAAAAGCATATGTAGACATGCCCAATATCTTCTATCAGAGTTTCCAGAATGCTTCCCTGAAAAATCAAAGACTGCTGGCAGTTACAGAGCCCTGGGGAAAAGCAATAAACTAACCCTGTGGTCAGAGTGTCTTCTAGATTCATCTTCTGTCCCTTCAGATACTCAACAAATATTTAATAAGGTTAGAGACTATGTGAGAACAGAATCTGTCGGGCTCTGGCCTGTCAGGACCCGGCTCCTGCCATGCATGCTCACCTTTCTGTATGCTCCAGCAGTATCCCACCGTCTGTTGTTCCCTGAGTTTCAGGCAATTATATACCTCTGCCGTTTGTGTGTGACTGATCCCCTCTGTGTGGACTATCTTTATCCATATTTTTTTCCTGGATAGCTTATTTCATTTCATTTTGTAATTTTAGTACCTAATAGAGTACTCAAGAAATGCTTGTGAAATTCAAATTGAATTGAAGGAGCTATCAGAAACTTCAGTGGAATCTAGTTCACTGTTAACCAAGCATCTTCTACTTTTGCTTTGTTTTGTTTTTGAGGTGCTGGGGATGCAACTCAGAAATTGATGCATGCTAGGCAAGCGCTGTACCTCTGACCTTTAATCAGCTCCCAAGCATCTTTAGAACAGCAACAAAAACTTTAAGAATCACTTAATTTGGCAGTCTAATCATACAAATATGAAAGCCAAGGCTTTGGGGAGGATGGTGATTTGCTAAAACTCATAGTTCAGGTCACAGTAAGGATTAGAATTCAATTCTAGGTCATCCTGGTGTGCCGCAAGTAATTTTGACTACACCAACAATGCAGGGATATTTGTGAATCTGTCTTATGAAGTGCCTCACATTTGCAAGGATTTGGGGCTGTAATGCTATCTTCCCTTATGTAAGAAATGAGCATAATTCTCTTATGTTCAATATTTTACATGTAACAAGAAAGTGGTAATATTGATTGTGTTTTTTTTTCTTTATCTTGAATGAATAGTGCTGTAAGGACATTGTACTGTTTATAATGCCCCCTCTTAAAGAGGTGAAACTCAGAGACAACATGGCGACCACCCCACCAACAGTGACTCCGAGACGCTTCTGAGAAACACCTCACACTGCAGGAGTAGACGCGGATTCCCATGGTAGGACAAAGCTCCCAATGTGGGGGTACATTACCCCCGCTAATTCTTTTTAATTCCAAAGGAATAGAGTGGTGTATTAATGAATATAAAGGAGAAGTTTGTGGCGCCTGCGCAATCTGCCCCACACCCGGGGGTAGGGGAGCTACTCCGGAGGGGAGGAAACGGAGCAAGTTTCCTAATCAAATACCCCAACCGGTCAGTCACAAGCCCCCTGACCTGCTCGCTCTTAATTTACAAGAACTGGATATAAAATTCTGGGAATTAATCTCTCACATTGGCGAACTTACAGCTGTTCGTGCTAGCGACAGCTTCCAGCACCGCTCGCCATTGTGGTTTCCCTGAGGGTGGGGCGGGCTGCTCAGCAAAAACTGAGCCAGACCCATAGTTTAAACATGGTCTTGGGGCCTCAGCCGCCATGGTCAGAAAACCAGAATCTTCCACCCTGTGATCTGTCCATCTCCCAAGGGTGCTGTGTGGTGCTGGGATTCTCCTCTCCACCTCGGGTCGCTGCCGGGGGAGCCGGGGAGGAGAGGAATCAGAGCAAGACCTTAACTTGTTCATGGCAGAAAACACTTTTCCACCTGTGCTCACAGTTTACAAGAGCTGATTCTCAAGTCCTTTAACCTAATTGCTTGCACCAGCGAAACTAGGCTGCAGGTGTGTTGGAATCAACTGGTTCTGCTCCCAGAAAAACCAGATCCATCCTTTAAGCAGGACTTGGGGCCTCAAGCTCCACGAAAAGAAAAAGAGAAGTTACCGCCTCCCCACCCCACACCTGGCTGTCTGCCCTGGGGGCTGTGTGGAACTGTGAATCCCCTCTCCAGCTCGAAAACCTCTCGGTTGGAGATCTTCTTTGCGCCCCTCTATATGCCCGAATAGGAGGAGTCTGTGAACAGAGCTTGGCACAGTAGGGCACACTGGTTCACCCACTATGGAAAGCAGTATGGAGAATCCTCAAAAAATTAGGGATGGAACCACCTTATGACCCAGCTAATCCACTCCTGGGTATTTTCCCATAGAGTTAGAATCAGCATATTATAGTGATATAGCTTCATCAATGTTTATAGCAGCTCAATTTACTATAGGTAGATTATGGAACCAACTCAGATGCCCCTCACTCGACGAGTGGTTTCAAAAACTTTGGTACATATATACAATGGAATACTACTCAGCCATTAGAGAAAACAATATTATGGCTTTTGCAGCCAAATGGATGGAGATGGAAAGAATTATGCTAAGTGAAGTATCCCAATCTCAGAGACTCAAGGGCCGAATGGTTTCTCTCATCTGTGGATGCTAGAATATATGGGGAAGCAGTAGGGTAGACGGCTAAGCTAATCATAACTTCAAATTGTATGATTCTTAACGCAACAGGGAGATGACTACCTAGGATACTTGGAGGCATAGGGTGGGGGACAGGGTGGGAGGAGGGCTTAGGAAGAACATCTAGGAGACTAGAGGGTGGGAATATGGGGGAATCATCTCAGAAGGAGATCTCTGACTTCCAGGAGTTATTCATTTAACTCAGGTGGTCTTCTGGGGGAGCAGCAACATGGGGAACTGTCACGAGTCAATATGCTTCCATTGTGGGGTATGTCTCCCGATTTCTTGGATGCAGGCCTCGGTTTTTATCCTCGTTTTCTGAGGTTAAGGCTGACTTGTGGATTTTCCCATTGTTGGGTAGGTCTCTCCTGGTTACCCAGATAAGGGAATGCCCGTTTGTGGTTTTTTTTTATTTGTATGAACTTTTGGATAGATGGCACTTGGTTACCACTATAAGGGAACGCCCATTTGTAGTTTTTTTCATTTGTATGAACTTTTGGGTAGGTCCCACAGCTGCTAATCTTCTGCGAGTTAATTTTGGTATAATGCAGGAGCTGTGTGGCTCAGGCTGAGTTGCTTCACTGTGTAACTTGTGTTTTGGAAACTTGCTCTGTGTACTAGACTATGTCTCTGTCCACTCTGGACAGTCCACCCCCTTGATCCTGAAAGGTTTAGTTGCACCTTGAAGGATAAACATTGGATGGTGGAAGTACATTCCGGGGATTTGTATATCCCAGCATCCAACGCTCTTAATGTTTTCATGCAGTCAACAGCCGTTCCTGGTGCTGAGAAAACAACTAATGAATATAAGCTCACAGCTGCATTGTACCAAGATATAATTCGAGCACAACATCTCAATAATTGAGAGTGATGTATGTGCCAATGTACAGCAGGTGTATGGACATATGCTCTCATACTGAGTTTTCTGTGTCTTATCCTACCAGTGTTCCAATTCCATGTAATCTTATGGCATCCAGACCATATTGTGATAACCAAGTTTACATTACAGACTGTATGTGATTTTAAATGCAAGTAAGCACATTGTACGATGATCTCAGTTGTTGCCTCAGAAAATACATCCTGCGGTACAGAAGGTGTATACTGCATGGGAGCAATATATTCTAGTAAGCAAGTATTAAGCATACCTGGTTCTGTGTACATAAACGCAGGTATTGTAGGATCAATCATGTGTGTATGAAACAATTTAAAGGTAGGTACAATAAAATGTCTCTTACAAATAGGTAGAATCATTCTAGTAAAGGGAGTTTTGTGCATACAAATATGAAGCAAAAACATTTTCCATTCCTCAATATCCTTCAGCATTGCAGTATTCACAGAGCATCTAGGTGATGCCCATCAGCGCAATCTTGAGGTTGCTGCAGTTACTATATTGCACGCATCACATGGTATGTGGTCTAAAGATTGAAATTCATTCACATCAAGCAATATCCATATTGTCCATCTTCCTAAAGTGATTATTAAGTTGTTTGTAGTGACAGCTTTCATAACAGTATTTCCATCTTGTAGGCCTGAGGAATCTAAAGTATATCTTGCAGTGGAGGAATCAGGATGTGCTGTGTAATCAAGCTCTGATGTAATAAAGGCTTGATCTATGGAGGCTGTGGTAAATATTTGGTTGGTTTCCAAAGTATGTTGAGTGATAATAAAATAATTTGAATTCATCAATACTAATTCAAAATCAAATATTTAGGGTGTAGTTAACCAAAGTAATTCATTGTCGCTAGTCCTGTGGTTGGAGGGGTTAATTGTAATCATTCTGTCAGCATATCTTATGGCTATACAATTATAGTCCATAATAAGTATTTGGGGTACCTCCTCTTCGTCTGGTGTTGTATATATGAAGGATGCCACTGCTTCAGTAATTGATTGAATGGTACAGTGGTTGGGTGTTGTCTTCACCTCTTCGGGTACCTCTCTGATCTCATTTGTCTATAATAGCTTAGACAGCAATCTCTATACCATTGCCAAAGATATTGCACCAAGAATGGTTTAAATATATGAAATATACTGGTGTGTTGCAAGCAATATGCTGCAGGTTGTAATTTTAATACATGATCTTGAATTTTTTGAAAATTTAGTTTGTCCAGTATTTCCATTTTATATTTTGGTATCACCAATCTGTCTGTAATAATAGATATCATATAGTATTCAAGTTCAACTCGACATCTGGGCCTTGAGAATGGTTCAAGTATATGGTAAATAAAATCTGGATGTTTTGAGAAGTTTAGATTTCCATTCTATCATATATAATTTTTCAAATGTTGGTTGTGGTGGACGAGTAATAGTGATATGTATGTTACCTGCAATAGGTGTCAGACAGTGCATGAACTGTTTAATACGGTTTTCTTGATACAGTCACTGCCAGTCATCTCTTGTGTGTATCTGAAAATAATGTGGTCTAATTAATCTTCTTGATATTCTATTGGTACAGAGAAAATTTCTAATGATGAGGAAGGTGGCAAGTATACACACTAATATTGTGAATGTGTGTTTTAAATCCTTCCAAATGTTAGGTAAATGTAGGCAAACAAAATCAAATGTTAATGTTCTAAATATCCTATCAGAAAGAGAACATCTGTTCTTAGATATTCTGTTCTTATATGCCAATGAATCAGTTTCCATAATGTGCACTATGTTCTGTAGGTCAAGGTGCTGTTTAGATGTAGTTTTTAAGTCTTCCATGACTTGTTTATATAAAGATTCTAGTTGTTTAATATTATGTTGGACATGTTTTAGATTGGTTTCTAAATGTTGTGCTATGCTATCTGGGTCTTTGCAGTCATATTTGGTCAATATGTCAGCATTTTGTAGATAATGTATCTGTTGGTTAATTGTGACACCAAATGAAGTAATAATAGTATAATTGTTCTTCTCTAGAATTGCCTTGTATGTATTCTTAAGGTAATAGCATCCAGGGTCTATATGCCTAGTATATAATTGTACATGGTGTTTGTCCTCATGGATTGTGTGATTGTGAGTGTAGTAATCTTCATAATAATCATAATAATAAGTTTCTCCTTTATCATCTCCTAAACCTTTCCTTATAGGGCTAGGGCTAGGAGTAGGAGGGGAAATATACTTAAACTTTAATGGTTAATTTAATTTTGTAGATTTTGGTGAGCAAATCAAGAATGAAAGTCCTTATAAAGGTTTTACTATGTATGCTGGGTCCTGGATGTTAATTATTGGTGTTATGGATAAGGTATTTATTGACTGTGTTGGTCCAATATATAGATATGTCATCGCACCTATGGGAGTTAGGTATTCCTCAGGTATTACAGTGTTATTTACTACAACTCCTGATCTTAATGGTTTAATAAATAGATTACCTATTTTCTGGTAAGCAGTTGTTCCATGATATCCTGTAGTCACTGAGTCTAGGTTTAGTTTAATAATATTAATGAGTCTGAGTGCAGAAAGAATTTTTGGTTGGATTTAACAATATCTTATATGTTACTGTTTCAGGTGCTTGACCTGTTTGTAATAATAAGTTGATTTCACTAATAGTGTTCTGCAGTAGTTGTGTATATTGGTGGCACCTTTATGTTATGAATTCTCTTATCCATATCTTGTAATGTCTGTTTAACATGCTGCATTTCAGCTTGGGTTTCCTTTATAGTGTCTAGGACTATTTCAAATTGGTGCTGTTGATTGTGGATTAATTGTATGTAACTGCCAAATGATTTGCTGATCATATTTATAGCTTGTATTTTAGAGAGTTTATCAACTGTATCATTATATATGCTAGTTGGATCTCCTTTATTTGTATGGGCTGATACATGAGAAACTAGAATCTTTATTTTGTCTGCTGCCTGGAATATAGATGTACAGATATCTTTGGACCATATATCTTTACCATTAATTTGTAAATTAGTAGTTTTCCATTTTCCTGACCAGAGTGCTGTGCCATTTGCTACATACCATGAATCTGTAAATAATTGAATTTCTCTCATTTTCCATTCTAAAGACTTTTCTACAGCTAGCCATGCTGCTATGGGTTCAGCTGTTTGTGCTGATTGGCTTGTCCCTTCTTTAGTTAAATAGTCCCTGCTTTAGGGTGATATGCTGCTGCTTTCCATTTAATGGTCCTATTTTCTATAGTTGCACTGCCATCTGTAAACCACACGTTAGATAGAGATGGTGAGTATGAGGGTCTCCAAAGTCCTATTGGAGTTTTTGTCACAATTTGTGAGTTCTTCATGTTAGGTATAGGTACTAACGGTGCTTCAGTTACAATTTCCATTAGTTTATGTGTTTGAACTTTCTGTGAAACTTTCTTCTTCTAGGAATTGTTTCAAATATCATAACCAAATTAAAAACTTTGTCATTCCATGCGATACCTTTGGTGTCTTTTGGGGTCAGATTTGCCCAGTTCCTTAAAGAGATTGGTATGTGTGATTCCAATATTTTAATAATAGGGTATGCACTAACCTGTTTTAATGCTTCTGTTGCTGTCCATGCAATCTTTTCTATCAATGAGTATTTGTATTCTGAGTATGGGAATTTCTTGCAATAAAATCCTATAGGTTGGTTGTTTTTTGTATATATGTCCCAGTTACCATAACCATGTGCATATGCAATGTCTACAATGATATTTTCAGGTATTTTAGCTAGGTGTGTATATTCAACTACATATTGTTTTAAAGTATTAAATGCCTCTTCTTGTGGAGCTGACCACTCAAAGTCTTTAGATTTTCTTGTCACCTAATAAATGGGTTTTAAAATTGATTGTAATGATGGTATGTGATTTCTCCAATATCCAAATGCTCCTATAATCTGTTGTGCTTCTTTCTTAGATTTAGGTGGGGCCAAATTAGCTAGTTTGTTAACTACTGTTTCTGGTACTTTGGGTCCAATAGATGAAATATCTATTCCTAGAAACCTTACCTGTGCTGATGGTTGTGTAATCTTATTCTGATTTATTGTCCATCCTTTAGTCTGTAAGTGTTTTACTACCTTATCTAAGTCTTTCTGTAATGAACTTATCTCCGTGTTTGTCAGCAGTATGTCATCTACATATGTATAAATGTTAGATGCAATCGGGCAGTCTTTTAAGGATTCTTGTAATATATTGTGTGTTGTTATTGGACTATTGAGATAGCCTTGTGGCAGTCTGGTGAACCTATATTGTTTGTTATTCCATGAAAATGATGTTATTTCTCTGCTCTGAGGGTGTAAGGGTATGCTAAAGAACATGTCCTGTAGATCAATGGTTCCATATACCTTATGCTTTGATGACGTAACTGCTTGCAAGATGTCTGTTATAATGGGGAGGTGTTCAGGTAGTAATGGGCTTAATTTATTTATATTTCTATAATCTACTGTGAATCTATAGGATCCATTGGGTTTGAGTACAGGCCATATAGGGCTATTGTATCTAAAAGTTATGTGTTGTTCAATTATTCCTTCTTTCTCTAGCTCCTGTATTTTTTCTGTTATTTCTGTGTGTCCACCTCTAATTGGATATTGTGGTGTCCAAGATGTCTTTATGTTGGGTAATTTCACCTGCTCTGTATGTACTGCTGCTAAATGTATATTAGAAAATGTGGAAGGCAAGTTTTTTATTCTTTTTAATGGGATCCACTCAGGTAATATTTTTGGTAAAATATCCATTCCTAATATATTAATATCCTGTTCTATTAGTACTATATCAGCTATCAGGGGCTCTCTATCAAAAAGATATATATAGCATGTAGTCTTAAAGCCTTTGATTGGGGAATTAGCTGTACCTATAAGGGAGTGATTATATTTCCTAAGCTTATAACTTACTCCTATAATTGTTATCTGACTACCTGTATCTATGAGAAATCTAGTGTTTCTTAACTTATTATCATATTTAACTGCTAATTGAATATATAGTCTATTATCTCCAGGTCTTGTTATGCATTTTATCTCCTGAACTTGTGAACTTGGTTGTTCTGTCCTGGTGTATACCTGTAGCTTGGTCTGCTCTGTGTTTGCAATCTCTGTATGTTCGGCCTGGCTCCCGCATTGTGGGGCCTCTGCCAGTTTCCTCTATTCCTACCGATAGAGGGCTGCCTTCTGTTGTTGGATTTACTTCTGTATTGATTATTTTGTCTTCTTTTGGACCTGTTTCTACTACAGCTCCTGTTCCTGCTTATACTCCTTCCTCTGTTAATGTTGTTTTGTCTATATGGAGTCCTGTTTCTCTGTTGGGATGGTCAGTTTGTGTATGGCTGTCTATATGTGTTATTCCTTCTGCTGTTTTGGATATTATATGAGAAGGAAAATTTTGATTCTACATCTTTTGCCTCATTCAAATAATCTACCACTTCCTGCAGGGTTTCCATGCTTTGCTTTGCAGAGGTGAGTGTGAGTCTTAAGGATTGGGGTGCTGGTCTCACTATGATTCTCTTCATCTGTGGTATTAGTTTAGCTTGTAATGGGGTGTTAGTTGTTTCAATGTTATAAATCATGTAATATACTCCAAGTTTCCTGCATAGCTTAATAGCTTGTTTGTGTGTCTGCCAAGATACCTGTTGTTCTAAAGATCCTACATCTATAATGGGGAATGCATATTCCCATGCCAACGCTATCCATTCAAAGATGGAGTGTTGTACTAAACTTTTCAATTGTGATTCATGTAGCAGTGCCTTATATAACTGCTCATCCTCTACCACAGATGCCATGGCATGCATTTCATCTCCTGTAACTCTTATTCCGTGTGCTCCTCTTTCCCATAATTTGAGCACAAATTCCAAGTCTGAGTTTGTTCCTTGTGCAAATTCAGCTCTTAATTGCTGCAGCTCTATTCTTGTAAAGGGTCTTATTTCCACTTCCTCATTATTAGTGGCATTGCCTTCTCTCCTAGGAGTTTGTATTCTTCTAGTCTGTACTGGCATAGACTCAGATTGTCATCCCAGCTTATGGACCTATTTTTTAGGACTGTCCTGGCCAGGGAGCGTCCCCTTGTTAGGTCACTATCTAGGGTTTCTATGGTTTTTAATAATAGGCTTGGTACTTCTGATTTGGATGCCTTCTCTAAGCGTTCGCTTATCTGATATGGCTTGGTACCTCTTATTTCTACTGTTTTTACAGGAAATCCTTTCTTGCATATAACAACATCTACCCCTTTCCATGCTGATCCTGGCCTCAATCCTTTTTCCTTATTTTTGGTGAATATCTTTTTAACTGTCTGCATGGTTTAATATCCAGTACAATAACTTAATTTTCTTCTTGTAGATGTACCACTCCAGGCTATTCCTAGTTATCTTTTGAGGTGTCAGTGCTATTTGTTTTTCAATCTGATTGTATATTCTTTTTTCCAGCCAATTCATTAATTCTCCTTTTTTATGACTGTGTCATATAGACAAAGAATGTAGTTAACAGACCACTCATGGGGAAATGTAATTGTATGGTTAGCTGTCTCTCTCAAGCTAGTTGAATATTTATATAGTTTCTGGCAAAATGTGTAATGTCCAACTATTTGTATTCCTATTATCAAACTTAGTATAGTTAATAAGCTGGTGACTACGTTCCTAACTATGCAAAACAGATGCATATCTTTATCATTGTTCTGCCACAGAACTGCTATAAAACTCTCAGGAGTGCCGACTATGCCAACTGTCCTGAGTGTGGCCGGAGTGGCAGCGCTGATATCTACGCCTGCAGGTGACCACTCTCTCTGAGAGATTGCACGTTCAGTGACAGATGCAATGAGACAAGTTCCGTTTTAATATTATTTATTTAACACAGCACTCAAAGGTATTAATATCACAATTCTCAAGGGATGTCACACTACAAATCACACTCTCCTATATTTTTATCTTACTTAGTCACAGCATACATAATATAATCTAATAATTACACACCACTTATAGACTATTCTTAATGCAATAAGCTCAAGGCAATAGGTAAGGAAGAATAAGCTCATAGTCCTC
>PVKS010038715.1:0-17743 GCA_004027875.1 Aplodontia rufa | reverse complement strand
TTTGAGGCCTCTTTTGTAAAAGAATTAAACCCATCATTTAATCTAATCACCTCCTTAGGGCCTCTACCTCCTCATACCATTACATTAGTGCTTAGTTTTCAATACATAAATTTCAGGGAGATTCAAATACTCAGACTGTAGGAAAAATTTTCTTTCATTAATTTGGAAACTTTAAGAAAATAACTTGCAAGGTATTTGGCGACCTCAATCATCATTGAATCTAGTCTGTGAAGGTTCACACTCCTTACCCCAAGCTCTTATTAGTTTATAAGGCGTTTGTGATGTTCTCTTTTCTAATACCACACCAAGGAAGAAGTGGCTTTGCAGGCTTCCTCACAGATGCAATTCAGGAATGTGCTATAGACTCCACCAACCAAATGTGCTTTTGAGAAACGTGATAGAAAATTAGCAATATGAAAAGTAAGAACTTCACATCATCCATTTTGCTGTTGTTCCTTAGAGATTAAAGCATAGATATCCAGCATTTGGAGTCCGCAATGGCTGCAAATGTTGCAAAGTGGTTTTTCTGGAGTCCAGGGGGCATCAGAGCTGTCAGCAATATTGATTGCATAAGCAGTAAGTTTTTGATACACAAGTGGTAGTGATGCAAATTTTGTCTTTTAAGGTGCAGTTTTCTTATGAGACTAGTTTTTTTTTTTAAAGGAGAGAGAAATTTTTTTCAACTGGGTTTTGTTTTTCCTTTATTTATTTGTGTATGCAATGCTGGGGATTAAACCTGGAACACTGTGCATGCCAGGCAAATGATCTACTTCTGAGCCACCTCTCCAGCCCCATACCAAACCAGGTTTTCAGTGCAGTTTTGAGGCATTGTCTTGACTGCTTAGCTTCCAAGTTGCTTCAGTGATTCTATGATCTGTTAAATATCTTTTTAATAAACTGCTTTCCTGCTTAATCACTCTGAGTTAGCTTCCGTTGCTTAGAACTACAAACCTCATTTGGTACACAATGTCCTTTTTTTCTGATAAACTCAATTTCCTCTACCTTGTTCTATATCCAGAGATGTCTTCAATCCTCAGCTGATGGTTTGGCAGCTCACATGGATGGGTGCCTTGGGCAGCTGTTGGTGCCAAACTACTATTGAATCTGGAACTGAACATTAAGAGCAACTCCAGAAAGGCAGCCAGGGAGTGGTGAAAGGGCATGGATTATTGTGTGGCAGAAGAATGGTGGAGAGCACAAAAATGAATGTTTAGCTCTGGGGCTGAGAGATATTAGGCTCTGATTCACAATTTGTCTTGAGCAGGTCTTGAGGATAGCTGTAGTAGTATTTGATTTGTCAGTTGCTGCTTTCACCTTGTTCCCATACCACAAGGCACATGCTGTTATTATAACAGCACATATTTTACTACAAGTCCATTTCCTTATCTGCCTCTATCATTGCAGTTTGAAGCCAGAGCCATGACATTATGTGTGCATGCCTGCTACCAGTTGTCACTAAAGAGTGTAAAAAATGATAGATAAAATCAAGAAGTATTAGCAAACAGTGATGATGTTTTTCTAAGCCCTTCCCATTAACATTTTTAATCTATAAGATAGCATAAAAATAGGTATTGGTATAATCCCATTTTATACATGTGGAAACAAAGAAACAGATTAAATAGTTTGCAAAGATCATAGAGCTTGTAAAAGGCTTTCCACCTGCTTTTCTCAAGGAGGACAGGAGTAAAATAACACAGAACACACTGACACAATGGAAGCCTAACTAGACTTGTTATCATGAGTTGGCTTCACCAGAAAAAAGACTCAGGGAGAACATAGAATTGTTCAGTTTAGAAGACATATACCTCCTTGTCATTAAACTGAAAAGCTTCTGCACAGCTAAAGAATTAGTTAAGAGTGTCAAGAGGGAACCTACAGAATGGGAGAAAATATTTGCCTACTGCGCCTCCTACAGGGGATTAATGTACAGAATATACAAAGAACTTAAACTGAACATCAAAACCGCAAATAATCCAATCAATAAATGCGCCATGGGACTAAACAGAAACTTCTCTACAAAGAAAGTCCAAAAAGCTAATAAATATGTGAGAAAATGTTCTACATCACAAGAAATTAGAGAAATGCAAATCAAACTTCAATGAGATTCCACCTCACTCCAGTGAGAGTGGCAAAAATGAAAAATATGAATAATAACAGATACTGGAGGGGTTGTGGGGAGAAAGGAACACTAACACACTGTTGGTAGAACTATGGTCTAGTACAGATGCTCTGGAAAGCAGTACAGAGATGCCACAAAAAACTAGGGTTGGAACCACCTTATGACCCAGGTTATCCCACTCCTGGGTATTGTCCCAAAAGAGCTAGAATGGGCATACTAGAGAGACACAGCTAAATCATTGTTTATAGCAGCTCAATTTACAATAGCTAAACTATGGGACCAATCCAGATGCCCCTCACTGGATGAGTAGATTTTAAAAAACTGTGGTATATATACAATGGAGTTTTACTCAGCTTTTAGAGAGAACACTATCATGGCATTTGCAGCCAAATGGATCGGAATGGGAAAAAAATTATGCTGAGTGAAATATCCCAAACACAGAGACTTAAGGGCCAAATGTTTTCTCTCATATGTGGAAGCTAGAGTAAAACCTAAGACAGGATAAAAGTTAGTTAAGTTTAAGTAATAAACTCACCATAGTTGAAACTCCACATAAACTGCATGAACCATACCTAGAAAGGTAGGGGGAGAAGGGAGGGAGGCAGGAAGAGGAGGGATGGATAATGGGAGTTATCAATACAACTGGAAACAATCAACTCCCATGAAAAGCCTAACTATATACAGGCAGGCAGAGAAACTCAGAAATTTCAAAAATTAATATACATGTATATGCTCATTTCCAATTATAGCATGGGGGTATTAGAGAGGAGACATGAGATCAGGGAATGGATGAAGGGGGTTAAATCCTGAACTAGGATCAGTCTTAACTTATGTCAATATCCATGTATGCATGAATATGTAACAACAATTCTCTCCAATATGTAAGACTATGTTGAACAACAAAAAAGAAAGTACTATTTCAAGTTATTTTTATGTTGTGAATATGACATTGGTTCCAAAATCTGACAAATTATAAATGAGGGTGGTGGTGGCTATAGACCAATTAGATTTGAAAATATTTCTGCCAAACTCATAAATAATCTCTAGTAATAAAATTTAAGGTTAAAGCATAAAAAGATAAAAATAAATAAATAATAAATTAGAAAAAGAATATATCCCTTGAAGAGGACCCCTTGCTCATCAAATCAAATCTACTTTATCATGTCATCTGGGCTCCATTTTCAGGAAAGCATTCAGTAAATTCATAGAACATGTAGCATGGACCAGAGACTTTGAAAGATACATTTTCCAAGCTCTTTTCTTATCTGTACACTTTCCCAAATCTGTGTCTTTTAAAATAAAATCTCCAGAGTAAATTATTGCACAAGAGAACTAATGGGCTTCAGATGGAAACAGAGGTTGGTGATTTTTGAAGAGAGTGGTAAAACACAATAAGGTATAGTAATGGCAGAAGGAAGTAAGTTAGCTTGGGAGGTGTATTTTTCTTTTCTTTCATTTTCTTTATTTCTTTTTTTCTTGGGATTCAGTAAATGTTCTTTTTAGCTATCTCACCCTTCACTCCTCCCACTATAAAGGAGAAATGCTATTATGGGCTAAGGGCTTCTGGGATCCTGATCTCTACTGGTTTCCATCAGCTTGTGGACTTGTAACTTTATCATAGGAGGAGGGTGGAGTTACTTGTCTGTTTCTTACTTCCTACCGTGAGAGCATTCTGGGGAACTGAAATCCCATTTTCAGGTTGTGTAATCTACTGGAATAAATTTGACCTGATTTCTATAAGGGGAAGCTGATATCCTGGTAATCATGCCAAATTTCAGGTCAGGAAGAGGAACATGTAAGAGACGGAGAATGAATAATGTCATAAACAGGGTAATATGAATAACAGCGGAAGCTACACATATGCATTATGGGTGATAGGTATGGAAAATATCCTAGGAAACATTTGTGTATAATATAGACCTAGGAAGCATTCATTTTTAATTTTAATTGTATTGCAAGGAAGTGATTAATTTCCAAAGAGGCTGCTCTGGAACTCGGTCGTTCTATTTCATTCCAACTTTTCATTTGCAACAGTTCTGGTTCAAGTCTTTTACATCTTTTCCTGGTCTTTAAAGCTACGTTAGCAGTGTCCACAGCTCCACAGTCCCTACCTAGTTTTGCACATTATCACCAAAAGGATGTTCATGAAACATAAATCTGATAATGATGCTCTATTGTTTAGTCTCTTTAAAAGCCTTTTATCACTACAAGATTAAACCCAAAATCCTTAGGAAGGACTTGGTCTAACTTGGTCCCACAAATATCCAACACTAAGATTCTATCAGTCCACCAATGTACATTCTTTTATCATAAACTGGCATGACGTTTTCTAAACTTTTTAATTTTAAACCAATTTTAGACTTATAGAAAAATTGAAAAAATAGTATAGAGACATCCCATAATCCTTCATTCCTCTTTCCCTGACATTTTATTTATCAAGTAAAAGAAATTCACACTGAGAAAATATTATTAACTAAATTAAAGACCTTAATCAATTTTCAGCAGTCTTTTCAGTAGCTTTTTTTCGTTTTCTAATCCAGGATCCCAACTTCCATCTAGTTATTTTTCCTTTGTCTCCTACAATCTGTAACAGTTTCTCTGACTTTCCTTATTGTTAGTGACCTTGATGCTTCTGAAAATGATGGGACAATTGTTTTGTAGAAAGTCCCTCAGATATGGTTTGTCTTGTTTTCTCATAATTGGACTGAAGTTATAGGAATTCTTTTGGCAATGAATGAAATGATGTGTCATTCTCAGTGCCTCATATTGTGGGGTTTAGAATGTGGACACATGTTATCACTGGTGACACTGACTTCTATTCTTCAGAAGGTGGATTCTGCTGCAGTTTTCTCCTGCAAACCAATCTTTGCTTTTATAATTAATACATACCTTGGGGAAGATACTTTGAGACGGTAAATTTCTTTTCCCTCAAGCTTTTACTCACTAATTCTAATATCATCTGTGAATTTTATCTGAAATAATTACTACTGATGTATTTCTATTTCTCCTTTTTACCCCTTTGCCTTAAACAACTGTTGCCACTTTTCCCTCAGAGTCAGTTCCTACTCAGCATGGGTATTCCAGCTCATGATTGTTTCTCCTCTGGGAACCCTTTCTTTCCAGACTGCCCCAGGTGGACAAGAATTCCCTTCTCCACACTGTCTTAGCAGCTCCACCTAGCTTCATAATATTTTTTATCATGTTAGTGGCCTTTTTTTTTTTCTTAGTCGTCCCACATGACTGTAAGCTCCCTGGGGAAGACTACACTGTCCCAGCAATTTTTAACTACCAATAGCTAACTCAGGGTCTGGTCTCCAACACACATTCAATATGTGTTTGAGAATAAATGAATGAATGAATACATCTATTATATTCTTTCCAGAATTCCTTTCCAGGATGAACAATTTAGTTTTTGTTGTTATAGTTAGAAGAATAACGTTCATTTCTAAATACGTGTTTCTGATTTTCTGCCAAAAATTTTCCCCCTTTGGGAAATTTACTTCATGATGTTCCTGGCATTAGCCTTATTTAATCCTCTAAAAACCAAGTTAAACCCCTGATTGTTGTGTTTTTTTTATTTTTTTTCCCTACTGCCCTTCATCATACAATGGTCTCCCTTTCCCCCTCCACTTGTGATTCAATTTGTGAGTAGATTTTCAGGGACAGAGGCAAAGAAACTGTTTTTTGTATTCCCCTTTGCTAAGCTTCTAGTGTCTCCTACTCTTATCCTGATACATGAGCTTCCTTAATCCTTGGAGATATATTTTCCTCCTGTGTGTTTGCTTTATTCTGTAAATTCAACAGAGATTTTATAAAACTAACTTTAATCCTCTGAAGAAGCAAAACAAACAGCAGAAATTGACTCTGGCTAACACTTATCATCATCATTATTATAGACTGCAAATGGGTACAGAATTAATGAAATGGAAGAAGTTTTTCTAATCTGTAGCCATTGCAGTGGATTGGAAGGATCAAGCAGAAGAGTTTTTGAATTCAAAAGTCCTGATTTGAAACTATAGCAAAACAAGCCACTTACTAGCTTTACAGCTGGGACAAGAGCCTAAAACTCTCTAAGGTGCAAGTTCCTTATTAGTAAATAGAGTTGGTATGGGGATTGAGACGATATGTGAAAACTATCTGACATGTAGGAGAAACTGCCCGATAATTATCCTTATTTCATTCAAACCAGTACTTTTAGAACCTGCAATATACTGCACAGTGCTAAGCATCAGGAATAAAAGGAGTTATTAAAGGCATCACTTACTAGGGAATTAATAGATCAGTTGTTAGGACAATAATTATAGACAAGAAAATAGATGCATAAAATGCATTGTGATAAGCAGGCTCTTCATAATAAAGAATAGCAAAATATCCAATAAACATATGAAAAAAAACTCACCTCATTTATTACTGGAAAAATACAAATTAAAACCACAACGAGTGTTCATCATGTACATGTGTGATTAGAACTCGTTATAATTTTAATTTGGGTAAAATTAAAGATATGAATAATATTAAGTATATACTGCAATATATGTGACTCTCTTCCCTGGCTTCTGATGTGCAACTTGGTCCAACCACATTGAAGAAAATGTTATGAAGTGCCTACTACATCTCAAAACATACCCAGCAATGTGACCTTCTCACTTCATTTGTATGTGGTGCTGGGGTATGAACTTGCATCCTTGTGCATGCCAGGCAAGCACAGTAACCACTGAAACACTGCTCCAGCCCCTAAAGGTGTCTTTTTAATAATTATAATTTTAATAATGTGGAGAGAATTCTTAAGATAATATGTATCATCGATAAACTTTTTTTGGTACTAGGGAATGAGGTTGATGGAATGATGTTATGTGCGCATTCAAATATGGCATAATGAATCCCACCATTATGTTTAATTATAATGCATCAATTGAAATTTATATTTGGAACCAGGATGGGCTGTAGCAAATCTTAAGATACAAATGTCATCCTCAAAGATAACTAAAAGTAGAACATGACAAAAAAAAAAAAAGACCCTTGTGACTTCCAATTTGGAATCACTTGCCTTGCGTATTATTTTTATTATTATTTCCATTGTTGTTATTACTACTAAACTGTAATTTATATACATTGAACTCTACAGATCATCTGTCAGTCTTAACAAATCCATATACCTATGTGATCAGTATCTACATCAGTATAGAGAATATTTTCATCTTCTCACTAGGTTTACTGAGGCTTCTTCCTAGTTTGGTTTCTTTCTAGTCTGGGGCTTCTGTGAATATTCTTGTATGTTATAGTGGACATGAGGACTTATTTCTGTCACTCTGTCTCACTGGAGTTATCTCTGTCTTCTACTCAGTGACATTTGCTTCAGTTCATTAGCAACCCAGAAAGCAGTGTGTAACCTGTTGGAATAATTGAAGTGGATATCCTGGTATGCAGTTTCCCATGAAAGATCAAGTTTCAGATACTCAGAAATTCTAAAATAGAGGAAAAGCAGTCGCCTGAGAGAAAAATAATAGGGACTTTATCCCAACAATTTAATTTTATTTGGTATGGGAATAATGTCCTTCACTTACAAGAGGGAAACTCCAAACATAATTTAGTTGACTTCTCTGGCTCTAAGTGATAATTCCTTGTGGAGATTGGATATTGGTTGGCCAATCTACAAATGGTATCACTTTTAGGAATCATGAGTGATTATTTTCTTGAAGAAGAGGGTTGATTTAATCAGAAATGGAATTCAAAGGCTCTCCATATACTGAAGGTCTCCCACAAAGTTTGACGTTACAAGGTGACACATGCCTGTAATCCCAGTGGCTCAGGAGGGTAAGGCAGAAGGATCACTAATTCACAACCAGCATTAGCAACTTAGCAATTCTCTGTCTCAAAGGCACTGGGCATGCAGCTCAGTGGTTCAATCCACAGAACAAAAAAAAAAAATTTATTAGACAGAGTACTCTGTCTCAGACACCTCTAGCCTGACGCTGGTTACATCTAATTCTCTGCCAACTTTGCTCCTGCATCCTAGCAAATGAACAGTGAAATATGGCTGGAGAAAAGACATGAACTGTTTTAACTTACATCATTTCATTTCTAGGACTATAACTCTGATATTGTCCCACGGTTCAGCCATCTTTGTAACAGCAGGCATGGCAAAGTGACAGTCTTTGATTTAAAATCCCAATCATTTCTTACTGTTAGTATTTTTATGACCCCAGTTTTATAGATCAGGAAACTGAGGCACTTATCTGCTTAAGTAAATTTCTCAAAATCATAATGTATTACACAGCCAAGACTGGACCCCAGAAAGTTTGGCTCTAGAGCCCATGCAGAGTAATTAGTACACAACACTGCCTCTGCTATCTTCTTTTATTTTCTAGGAAACTTATTTTTCCACTCTTAAAGACTAACATTTGCAGTCTCATTTAGAATCTACATGTATGCTTCCCTGTTCTTCATTCCTGACAAACTCAATTTTTATTTCCCCAATAGTCTATCATCAAATGTCTCAGCCCCATGAATCAATATTCACACACTGTACTTTCTTTCCTGATACAGTGGATAAAGCATACCTACTTAGATAGAGCTGGTAAAACAAGTTTTTCCAAACATACACTGATTTCCACCCCATCTGGCTGGGTCAGGTATTTGACTCTTATATGAAATTTACTCTTCTGTTCAATAATACTCAATATGAAATTTACTCTTCTATTCAATAATTCTCACTGACTTATACAATAGAAACAGTGATACTCACTGAAGATTTCCTTTGTGATCCTGTTTCTGATACGTTTTTCTGTTAGGCTGGTAAGCAGCTTAGTGCTGACCAATTAGATGTGCAACACTCCTAGGCTGAGAATAAATATTCCATCATTCATTCTTTTTAATTTTTGTAGTGCAGGAACCAAACCCATGCCTTTCACACATGTCAGGCAAACATTCTACCACTGAGCTACATTCCCAGACCCCATTCATCTCTTTTCAGTCTTTGTTTTCTGCTTCCGTAATTGAGCAGGCTGCATATTTGGGATGGTGTAGATATGAGACAAGGGAACTTCAGTCAGATTGCAATGCAGAGAACTATAAAGAGCCAAACTTTCAACTGATCCTCCTTGAACATGTAGCATCAGTGAGAAATAAACCTTTCTTGTGGACCTCTGAAATTTGGGCATTATTTTGTTACTACAGCAGACCCTAGCCTATCCTGACTCATAAAACATATAAGCATGTTGTAGACTAAAAAATCTCCTGACCATACATTCCCTTCCAGCTCTATTCAACTTTTTCTGCTACCTTTAGAAAAAAATCATTGAATACATTATATAATTCAATTTCCATTTGCTCACCTTCCATGTTCTTTGTAAGCATTTTCCACTAATCATTCATCTTTTATTAGTTCAACATATTCCTCTATATTGAAGGGATTTGTTGCTACACATTTGTATATGCATATGTCATGACAATAACTTGAACCTGATCCTTGTCTAGGATCTCCCCCCACCTTAGTCAAATCACTGCTTTCTTGTCTCCACTGTAATTCTCTTCTTTTATATATATAAATGTCCATAGACATGTAAATTAATTTTTGAATTTTCAAGTTTTAAATACTTGCATGAATATTATTTGAGGCTTCTCAGGGGAGTCAAGTGGGCCCTACATAACTGATAATGTCCCCTTTTCCCTTCTTATCAATGTTACCAATGCTTTGTCACAGCACATCCATCAGTTATTTTAATATCCTTATATTACTCAAGAAACCAGCAAGTTTTGAACTATGCTGTTCATTTCATTCTTGCAGCAATTTATTTCACAGCTCACTCTTATTCAGTTTTATTTTCTTTTTTCTCTACTTTCTCCTGAATGTTGTCTTTCCCCCTTCCTGAGTTTTGGACCTGTTCTCTCTCTGTCTCACCAATTCCGTGACATTATCTGGAATTTACATGATGATGATGTTCCAGTCTATATTCTTCATTAAGACCATTCCTTTACTCCAGACTCATCACTAACTTAGCAATAACAGTAATAGTTCACATGTATATAAAATATGTTCAAATCCAAATTCTTTTTTCCTACCTCAACCCTTCCCCCAAACTCTGCTCTCCCCTGCCAACATTCATCCGCTTGCTGAAGTTCAGTCACCGCCTGGGCCTAGAAAAGAGTGCACTGCACAGTTCCGGATGGTCAGGCACTGAGATAACACACTCCATTATCCCATGTCTTTCTCTCACCCTAACCTCTTCAGAATCAACCCACCATAAAGTCCCACTAGGTTACTCTCAAAATACACACAAGTCACATGACTTCTGTTCACTGGCTCACATATCACGCTCTTCTCTGAGATAACATCTTTTTCACAGACTTTAGAACATGCTTCAAAACTAGTCTTGCTGCTTCTCCTCTTCCACATTCAATTTATTCTCCACAGTCATGAGAGAACTCCTTGAAAGTACACCTCAGATTTTGAACCGTCCTCTGTATTACTCTTCCACAGCCTTTTAGTCACACTGAAATCAGAGTCCTGCTCCTTACCATGGGTCCTCTTGGCCTCTGCTGCCCTCAAGCCTCAACTCCTGCTTTGCTCCTGCCCACTCTCTCCACCTCAGCCACAATGACTCCTTGAGGTATTTACAGTTCTCTGAACTAGTTTCTACTCCCAGTCCTTTACACCTCCAAGCCCCTCAGTTCAGAACTTCAGGTAGCTTGCTGCTTCCTATCTTCAGATTGCTGTTCAAATATCACCTCCTCAGCAAAGCCTCCGGACACTACCCATTCTATTTTTGTTTGTTTGTTTGTTTTTTTCAGAGCTGAGGACCAGACTCGGGGCCATGCACATGCTAGGCAAGCACTTTGCCACTGAGCTAAATCCCCAACCCCATACACCACCCATTCTAAAATGGCCTTTCCATTTCCTAGGCCACATTCCTTTTATTCCCTAATAATCCCAGAGTCATGAATATTATTCTTATATGTCCTTGTTTGTCTAACCATTAATCTCTGCCTCTCCAACTGTGATTTGAGCACAGGGACTATTTGTTGGGAGGGGTAGGGGTGCTGGGGATTGAATCCAAGGCCTTGTGTTTGCTTAGCATGCTTCTTACCACTGCTTACACTCACTCCTCTCTAGTGCAGAAACTCTCTTATTTACCACTGGATTTCCAGTGTTCCAACTACAGTCTGGCATCTAGTAGGTGCCCTATGAATTAATATTGTATTAATGAATGAGTTGATCAGTCACATATCTAATTTTGTATACCTTTCATTTATAATTCTATCATTTTTCATCATATTTTAATTCCCCAGGAGAAAAGATTCACTGAAGCAAAAAATCTCCCTGACACAGAGAAGATCAGAAATGATCCCTGACTGGGCAAAGACCAAGCTACAAATACTTGACAAATTGGCAAGGTTTCGGTCCGTTCATTTTTTAAAATCACCTGCTGAATGTGTAGGTTTTTGCAGTTACTGGATCAGCCATGCAGTCAATCCAATTCAGTCTCAGAAGTGGACTAGAATGAGTGTTTTAAGCATATATTTTTAACTTTCCCAGTGTGGACAGTCTTTACTTTTGACAATTCGTAATATAGAAACTGTAGCTTCAAGAAAAGTGCTGTAGGATTTAACCTCATTCCATCCACTTTCCTGCTGATTGATTTCCTTCTCACATTCAAGTACTTAGAAAACACATTTGCCCTTGTTACTAGAAAAACTAATGTCTAGAGCGACTGATTGGACTCTACTAATCTCCATGTTTCCTGAATTTGCATTAATGGAAGGGAGAGAGACCAACAGCCCACCTGAGGTCATTCCAAATGAAGTTTCATCTTCATCTTCACATTCAAGCACCGTTTAAGAGCAAAATTCATCACAGAGCAGGAAAAAAGGGACACGTTTTAGAAGCTAAGCTTCAAGCTGACTTGATCCGAACTAAATGCTTTGTAATCTCTCTTTAAACAAAAGCTCTAGCTTCAATAATCCTCCTCTTTACCTATCCGTTGGAAGCCTCCCGAGGCTGAAGCTGCTGTTGGCATCATTTTTATAAACAGCCGAGCTGTCTGACCACAATTATTTTCCAAAGGTGGTGGCAGTGCTGTCAACTTGGTGCAAGTGTCTTGAGTCATGCCTTCCCTACCTTTGGAGAGACCTGCCCAAGCAACATCCTTTGCTTGTGTTATCTCTGCACAGACGTCTATTACAGAGCAGCCATTCAGCTAAAAGCCTGGCTCATTAAAGCGTGACGGAGAGACTATTGTGTCTGTCTCCACCTTCTGTTCTTGAAATCCTAAGGAAAACCTTCCATTTGTTGTATAAACATGCTCTGTGCTACATTGTACCTTCATCTCCACCCAAAGTCTGGTGCTTTTGATAGGATCCTTCAGTGCCTATAAATTTTCGCTGCCTTTCCTATGGGAAAACTGCAAGAAGACTCCAGCTCTGTGACAGCAGACTGGTGCTTGTAGGCGGCATGGTTTGGTCAGAGCTAAAATGACTCATGGGGGGGTCCAGTCACCATGGACTTTCCAACAGGCCTCTTTAATACTTCTTGCAAAAAGCCTTCATATGAAGTTAATGAAAAGCTGCACTTCAAATAAATAAAAAATAAATAAAAATACAGCTCTGTGCAGAAATATAACAGAAGGCGTCCAACTTTTTTTTTCTGGTACTGTGGATTGAACGCAGGGAAGCTTAACTACTGAGCCACCTCCCCAGCCCTTTGTTATTTTTTATTTTGAGACAGGGTCTTGCTAAGTTGCTGAGGCTGATCATGAATTTGCGATCCTCCTGCCTCAGGCTCCCAAACTGCTGGGATTACAGGTTTGGGACATCTTGCCTGGGGGGGTGCTCCAATTTTTGTTTAACCTCTTACAGTGGCACCATCTGTGCTCATGTGTGAATTTCTCTACCAGGGAACAGCTGCCCTGTCCTCTCATGAGCCCAGGTTTCAGTCATTTGTGGAAGAGAAACAATCTCAAGGTAAATCTTCATATGATGGACTTCAACTTTGACCCAGAACTCTAGTTTCAGATTCACTGTTACAAAAGGAGCTATGATTCACAGTAAAGAAAACTGGATTCTCAAGAAGAAGCCCAGTTAATGGCAGGAGGATGGATTTTGGAATTAAACAGACCTGGCTTTAGGTATCTCATGTACTGCTAATTAATTATACTATTGATTAACTGTGCAGCTAAACACAAATATCTTAAATTATATGAGCCTTGTTTTCCTCCTATACGTAATGTTTCTTGGAAATATTAAAGGTGGTGTGAATGAAGACACTTAGTAAGATCTTGAGAAATGGTAGGTGTCTTCTTAACTCATATGCTCAAACACTGGAATTTTCCCTTCCTCTCATATTTGTTATAATAACTATAAAAACAAACCAATATCCACAGTGAAACTAATCTCTCTCATGCTGAACAGTTAATAAATTCAGTTGTCACTTTTTTCTTTAACAAAATAAACTATGTTTAATCTTTAAAAGTCTCTTTAAATTACCTTATTCCCACTTGTTTTCCAGCTTGAAGAGGTTCTTGTGGGTCAAAGTTGCAACTTCATATGCTAAACCCTCTGGGAATGACCTACTGAAAGTTAGAAGTCATTTGCTAGAGCAAATGCTACAGGTAAGACAGAATGCTACAATGGTACACTTACACCTGGTCCCGCTACAATGGTACACTTACACCTGGTCCTGGTTGGACTCATCTTTAGCTTCATTTTGGTTTGTAACTTGGAATGGTGTAATAGTTTTCTCTTTCTGTATACCACATTACCATGGATTTAGGAGATCAAAGCACAAATTTATTACCTCACACTTTTTGGGCAAGAATTTGAGCATCTCTTATCTGGGTCTTTTGTTTAATGTCTATCATGGCTTGATAGAAGCATTCCCTCGATGGAATGCTCACCTGAAGACTCAACTGGAAAATCATCAGCTTGCAAACTCACTCCAAGTCCTGACAGAATTAATTTTCCTAGGCTCTTGGAGGCTCTCATTGTGACCTAAGCTTTAGTATCTTTTTGTTGTTGTTGTTGCTTTTGTTGTTATTTTTAAAGAGAGAGAGGGACAGTGATAGAGAAAGAGAGAATCAATTTTATTTAGTTTTTCTTTGTGGCTTTCATTGCTCTGACCCTTCATTGTGTATGTGATGCTAGGATTGGAACCCACGTCCATTTGCATGCCAGGCAAGCACTGTAACCACTGAGCCACCGCTCCAGCCCTTTAGTATATCTTATAATACTTTCAGTTGTCTCTCTCATTTAGAGGAGGTCATGGGGAAAAAGTTCTTGGCTAAAATTTCATCCAAAATAAAGTACCAGAGTATTACTTTGGCTTAAAATACATTGAACCAAAACATTCATTGCCCCCTCTCCCTGACAAAAAACCAAAAATAAAAAAACTATCAAAAGATACCATTAACTAAATTAAATTCCTATACTTCCAACTCTGCCCTGTCATCTGCCTCCTCAATAGGAGGCACTGGATTAGGTCAGGCCTTCTCTCCACAATCCTATCTGGGGCGGTTCTCAAGTCTGACCATTTGTTCTCACGCTAGTCTCCTGCCAGGCTGCCATAATTTACTCCTCCCTTGTTCCAAAGTCTGGCCAAGCCTTCAGGGTTCATCTCCAATTCCTGGGACTATCTTCCTCTGCTCCAGTAGTTTTCAAACCTGGCCATATAATAGAATCTCCTGCAGAGATTAAATTGGAAACACAAAGAACAATGTTCAGATTCTGCAGGCTTGTTTAACTGGTATAGAGTGAAGCATGGATATAGGCATTTTTCAAGAGTTCCCAGGTGATTTCAATGTTCAGCAAAGTTTGAGGACCATTTTCTACATTTCCATGCTTAAATGTCTCAGCTCTAAATGGAAAAACTCTTCTTTCTCTAATTTGGGATATTTCTTTGCTCATTTAGTCAAGAAGGGACTTTTTGTCTTTAAAATATAAAACAAACTCAGATTGCATTGAGTGTATATTTAAAAAAGGAGAGAGAAAGTCACATTGAAGTAGGGGTCTGGAATGTCTCATTAACAGATCATGTGCAAAGAATAGTAAAGCCTTATTTCTGGGCAGAATAGGGATTAACAATGTGGTAGAACTTAAGGGTCACTTAGTGAAAATTTTATCTAAATATCTTTCTTACTCTTGTTGTCACATTAATTCAACTTCCATCATTAGAAGTTCATTTACTTGGATTAAGCTCTCCTCTCTTTAGGAGCTGTTCATTAGTCATAAATAATCCGAGAAAGATACATCAAGACCTTTGTGTGAGATAGTTCACCAGGTCATGGCTGTATGTGCAGGAAGAATCAAATCCAATTACCATTCTTAATGGCCTTTAGTTTGGCTTTTCCACCCCTAAACTGTGTTCTTCATAAAGGCAGAGGCTGTGCCTGTATTAATTGTTATACTGTTAACACCTAACTCCATTTCTGGTGCAAAAAATATCCAAAGAAAATAGTTTTGAATGAATAAATGAATGAATCAACACACTTGGAGGAAGTTGGCCATACTTATAAATCCTGAAAGAAAGAAATAAAGAAAGAAAGAAAGAGAAAAAAGTTCTTACATGAATGCTGTTACTATGCCATAGCTTTCCTGGACACCTAAAGCCCTGCCCATATCAGAAAATACATTAAAGACAACTTAATAATAGTTTGCATTTTCAGGATGTTGAATTCTTTGCTGAGATTCCTCTTCATTCTTCTTCAACATTAATAATAAGGATAATCACAGCTATCATTTATTGAGCTTTAACTAAGAACTGCTATTGTACTAAAAGTTTAAGTATTTTATTGATCCTCTCAACCAGTCTATGAGGCAAATATTTTCTTTATCAATTTGCTAATGAGACAACTGAGATTTAAATAATGTATGTAAATTATGAAAATTAAATGGCAAAAGTAGGATATGATGGAGGACCCGCAGAAGGTCCTCCAGGAGCAGGGGGGCAAGACCGAGGACCACACCCTGCTGAAGAGGAAGCTGGAGCAGCATCTGCAGAAGCTGCATGAGGCGGATCTGGTGCTGCAGCGGAAAAGAGAGTACATCCAGGAGCTGGAGCTCCCCTCGGACAACAGCACGGCCCGGCGGATTGAAGAGCTGCAGGGCAGCTTGCAGAGGAAGGACGCAGACTTGCGGGCCATGGAGGAGCAGTACAGTCGCTACGTGGATAAGGCACGCACGGTCACACAGACCCTGGAACCCAAGCAGCGGCCACCTGCGGGGGGGCACCCCAGAACTCCATGCCCTGCGGACACAGCTCCGGGAGCGGGAGCGGGTCCGCATTGGGCACCTGGAGATGGATTTCGAGAAGAATCGAAGTCAGCGGGAACAGGAAGAAAAGCTGCTCATCAGCGCCTGGTGTAACATGGGCATGGCGTTGCAGAGCGAGCTGGGGAAGAGCGGGCGCCTGCCCATGCCCAGTCCTTTCTGGCACAGCAGCGGCTGGCCACCAATGGTCGCCGTGGACCCCAGGGACGCCTGGCGTCTCTGAACCTGCGCCCCCCTGACAAGCACTGACAGACGTCGGTACCCTCCCGCCTGCCTGGCCCGGGGGCCTTCATCCACCCTGGAGACCTCAGGGCACCTGGCGCCAGGCCTAAGAGCCTGGAGGCCGTGTGCTCAGCCCTTTGCTCTCCCAGATGGCAGGGAGGGCCAGGTGTAGGCCTATTCTTTTTACCAGAGTGATTCTTAGCCTTCATTCTCTCTCTGGAGTTAATGTGCTGCCTGAGGAGAGCCTGATTTTATAGAAGAACAATAAAGATATCTAATCTGCTCTGAAAAAAAATAGTAGGATATGAAACTGGGTTCCTTGGGTCTTTATGCACCTCCTTTCATCTGCTCTCCCCATCCCAAACCACAGTCTTTTTCTTTTACATAGCAAAATATGCAAATTAGACACAAGAACTCAGTTTACTCTGTTTGAGAGTGCAGAGGCCTATGTACTTGGAAAACCACTTCTTCCTGATATCAGTTTTAGACATTAAACTATATTTTCATCTCTGTAATTTTCTAATTCAAATATCAAAGAGTGACATAACTTTAAGTGATAACAGATTAATTAAATCATGGAGTTTAAAATATGGATCCCTCAATTTGTGTAAGTATCAACATTGATTTTTATGCTTTCTAGTTCTGGAGATAAAGTTCACTTCCATCTCATTTCCGCCCTCATCTTGAACAGCATGATTTAGAATGGAAAAATAAGATGAGAGAGGCACAGTTTACAGTGTCTATTTTTTTCTTCATTTAATGAAATAAAAGTTCTTCCTGTAACCTGTGATGTCTTCCATTAAAAGCAAAATATCTGAGACATTTACAAAATTTGAACTAAAAATTAAACAAGTAATGACAAACTATATCACAGTTTGAGTGAAAGTTCATACATATTTCTTGTTTTATTATATACAAATTTATTTTATTATTCCCATCCCTACTCTGCTTTATACTGAAATTACTTTTTTAAACAATTATTAGTATTATTTTCCCCTTATGTGTAGTCACAATCAAGTAGACTGTCTAATAATCCTAGAATAAATTTGTTTTAGAAATTTGCTTAGATGCCTTCTTTCTCACCTTCATCCTGAGCAAACCAATCAGAGACCATAGACCATGGCTAACAGGCTATGTTAGGCC
>PVKS010038714.1:0-17740 GCA_004027875.1 Aplodontia rufa | reverse complement strand
CATGACATTCTAGTCAGCAAAAAAGGGCATCACATAGAAGTTATTTATGTCATTACTATTTATATCTATTTGCAAATAATCAGTCACAAAGCCACGCTTACCTCCAAGAGGTGATGGAAAATGTAGACTTTAGTTGAGTGGCCAAATGACCCATAAAAATTATATTACCATGTAATTAGAGAAAGTATAAGGTCACAATCAGCAGTCTATCCCATAGGTGAATAATATTCTTTTTTTTAAGACACTGAAACTGGAACTCAGTGAGTTGAGGCAATTTGTCTAAGATCTTTTGACTAGTAAGTAATAATTCTGGGATTTCAAACCTAGTCTGACTAATTCTGAAATATCTCTGACCAATACTTCATACAAATGTACAACTGAGGATCACAATTCTGAGAGAATAGTTAAACCACCAGGTGATACCTGATGAAAATGCTTAGGCTGTTGTTTTAGTCATCTTTTTCATTGCTATAACTAAAAGACCTAACAAGGATAGTTTTATGAATAATAGTTTATTTCAGGACTCAGTTTCCAGAGGTCAGCTCCATTGTTTGGGGCTTGAGAGGAGGCAGAACATCATGGTGGAAGCAGACAGAGAAACTCCACTACAGATAAAAAAATGTATACCAAAGACACAAACCCAAAGACCAACCTTATCCAGGGACACCTTACCGCCCCACAGTTAGTTAATCCCCTCTCAGGGTATTAACTCACTGGTTGGGTTTAGACTGTCATAACCCAATCATTTAACTTTAACTTTCTTGGATTGTCTTACATGAGCTTTTGTGGGACACCTTTCATCAAAATCATAATAACTGTTATAGGCTGAATTGGAAATTTGTACTTTGGCCTGAATCTGGATGGATTTAGAAAGTCTCAGTGTTTGCTGCATTCCTTTTTTCTTCTCTTTTCATTTCTTTCCTTTCATTTGTTCTCTTTGTTAGTTCTTTCTTTCTTCTTTTTTTGTCAGGGTATTATTGCAAGCTGGAGAAGATTAAAGTGGTACATGATCAAGATTTCAAACTACTGAAGTACTATCAAGAAGCAGAGCAGAATTCAAATCCTATCTAATCCTTGGAAGTAGAGCTGGGATCAGCAGGTGAAGGCCAAAGAAAGATAGATTCTGAAGTTTCATGTTCCCTAAATAATGTAGAAATCACCTCAAGGAAAAAAAACGATAAAACAGAATACTATATGGCCTCAAAAAGAAGGAAATTATGCCATTTGTAACATTTGTGGAGCTGGAGAACATATGTTAAATGAAATAACTTATACATAGACAAACACTACATATCCTCACTTATGTGTGGAGGCTTAAAAGTCAATCTCATAGACATAGAGAGTAGAAAGGTGGTTTCTAGACATTGGGGGCTTTACGGAAGAAGGGGGAAATGAAGATGTTGATCAAAAAATACAAAGTTTACTTAGACTGAGGCAATAAATTTTTATGATCTGTCACACTGCATGGTAACCATAGTAGTTTAATGTTGAATTGTAGGATTTTTTTGTTATTGTTCTTGGTTTTGGTACCAGGGTTTGAACCCAGAGATGCTCAACACATCCCCGACTCTTTTTAGACAGGGTCTAAGTTGCTTAGGACTTTGCTAAGTTGGTTAGGCTGGCTTTGAACTTGCAATCCTACTACCTCATCCTCCTAAGCCCCTGGGACTATAGGCATGGGGCACTATTAAGAGCTGAAATGTGTACTTTTTTTTTTAAAGAGAGAGGGACAGTGAGAGAGACAGAGAAAGAGAGAAACAACTTTATTTAGTTTTTCACATGTTCTTAGTTGCTCCAACACTTAGTTGTGTACGTGGTGCTGGGGTTTGAACCCGGGTCCCTGTGCTAGCCAGGCAAGCACCGAAACCTCTGAGCCACCGCTCCAGCCCACAATGTGTATTTTTAAGTTGCCAAAATAATATATTTAAAATTTCCTAATTACAAATGGATAAATTCCTGAAGTGATATGTATTTTGAATATTCTTTCAAAATATATATGTCAGAACATCACATTGTACTCCATATAAAAAAACACAAAATTACTATTTATCAATTTTAAATAAAATAATTAAACAAAGAATTGAAAGGAGAATCAGGATAGTTGGTCACCTGGAGAGGATACAGTAGAGGAGCATCAAGTGACAGATGAACTTTATCCTTCCAATCTTGGCATCCTATGAAAGACAAGCATCCAATTTTTCTATGAATTTGTATTATCTGGGAATCTCTTCACTCTTTCAGCCAAGTGTCTTCCAAATTTTGGTAATCAAACTGAAACAGAATGGGGTTGGTGCCAGGCCTCGGTGGATGTGAAAGTGAGATGCCTCTATGAGATTTGAATCTGTATTTGTACATTTTAAGGTTTCACATAAGCAACTTTTAAATTTTCTGGGTTTTTAAATCATCTGGGTTGTAAGCCCCTGTGAGGCTCTTTGTTTGGAAACTAAAATGATAAGATCTTAGTGTATTAGTCATTTTGTTGTTGCTGTGACAAAAATACCTGAGAAGAATAACTTAGAGGAAGAAAAGTTTATTTGGGGCTCACATTTTCAGTCCACGTTTGGCCGATTACATTGCTCTAGGACTAAGGTGAGGCAGAGCCTCATACAGGAGGCCATAGCTGATAAAAGACACTTAACCCATGGAGGTTGGGAAACAGAGAGATCAGGAGGATCCAGGGCTAATATGGACACTCCCTAAGGGTATTTCCCCAGTAGCCAACTCCTCCAGCCAAATCCCACCAGCCCACAGTTACCATGAAACAATTATTAAGTCATTCCTCCACGAACTACCCATACAACACATGAGTTCTTCTGGGGGAAACTGCAACAGGCAAAACCCAAAGTGGTTATCCATGATCTGGTTTTTACCCTCAATCCATTGATTGCTAATGTTTTGATAATGTTTCCCCCTCAACTGTATTTCTATACACTTCTAATAAAAAATTTAAAAATAATCTATTAATCTTTGTGTGTGACTCAAGGCAAGATGTAGTACAGATATCAATTTATTACATGGGAAAATGGGCAAAGTGGACTCTTCCCTAAATATTACATATCAAAATTTTCTTTGTTGTATTCTTTCTATTTCACACTTCCTCCATTCAATGTCCGATTTTGTGGGTTTCCAGATGGAAGGTACTTAGTGTACTCTACATTTAAAATCAGTGGTGCTATTTTGCACAGAATATCTAATTCAATCTATGCAATTTTTTTGGTATGGGAAATTTTATTTCCGAGGTTCAGTTTTCTCATGTATGAAATGAGGACAGTAATCACAAACTTGCAAGGCTGCTGTAAGGAGCCAACAAGATGATGAACATGAACATAAACAGCCTACTATAGTTTTAGGCAGAAAATAGCCATTTAAGAATTTCTAACTCTCATGCTATTCATTCTGCTTATCCACCTAGACTCATTAACTACTCTTCTCCGTGTTCTTTTGCTCTGTCAAACAGCTCTGTATACAGTAGGTCAACAGAGCTGTCTTGACTTTTGGTTTTGGGGAATTCATTCATGTAAGGCAATAGTAGAAAAATGGGAAGACAGAAATCAACATCTTTTTATTTCCCTTCCTTTTCCCCAACTTTTGGTACTGGAGAATGAGTCCATGGGCACTTAGCTACTGAGCTACATTTCAAGATAGGGTCTCAGTAAGTTGCTGAGGCTGGCCTTGAACTTGCTATCCTCCTGCCTCAGTCTTCCAAGTAACTGGGATTACAGGTGTGCACCACTGCACCTGACAAGATATCAAGGCCTTTACACATCCACCTTCCTACCTTCCAAACTGCATTTCTCTAAAAAACTAATGGTTCTGGTAGGAAAGTTCTCTCAGTTCTCTCTTACAGCTTCTCTCTCTCTCTCTCTCTCTCTCTCTCTCTCTTTCCTCTCTTTTTCTCTATCTCTTTTCTCTCTCTCACTTCCCACATGCATCTCTCTCTCTCTCTCTCTCTCTCTTTCCTCTCTTTTTCTCTATGTCCTTTCTCTCTCTCACTTCCCACATGCATCTGTCTTTCTCATTTTGTTATGAATAACTGCTCTATCCCCTGCTGGGAGGGTTAGCAAAACCAACCAGTTACTTTTGTCCAGAATACTTGAACAACCCTGTTGGCTTCTTAACTTGTTTTAAAAGAGAGAGGGACAGTGAGGAAGAGACAAATAGAATCAATTTTTATTTAGTTTTAAATGTGGCCTTTGTTCCTCTGATATTCAGTTGTGTATGTGGTGCTGGGATTTGAAATCGCATACTCACATACTAGGAAAGCGCTGCAACTGCAGAGCCACTGCTCCAGCCTTGTTTCCTTAATTTTTTGCCCACAGCTTTGGGAATAGGCTTTTTGCTAAATTCTCGAAAAATCAGTTTTACTGGACCATCTACTTTGTGCATCATCACTATTATAAATTGTTTAAAAGCTTTGAGGTTAAAGAGATAAGGTAATTGGCCCGAGTTCACACAGATACATCCTTATGAAGAAGAAGGACACATATTAGAAAGAAAAACCCAGCATTTCTTACAGGACTTAACTAGACTAAAAGACTAATAACTGTTTGCCATAGAGACATTAGTAAGACTTATCTATATCTCTAAATTTTACTATATATATTCTACATCTTTGCACTGAACTTCACAATCTTTGAGACTTGCATGTGCTGGATCAGTTCTCTTTAATTTACTGATCATAAAAGGGGAAAGAAAAATATGTTATTAAGGCAAGGTAAATCGGTTCAATACCTCAAACCCAAGCCTCAAAACTTGGTAACTAGCTCCCTACTTGAGGATCTGTGTGGCATGATCTTCATGTGTAGTAATGCAAAATATAACAATAGACTATTTATAATCATTATTGTGGAAGCAAGACCTAGTTATATAAAGCTCTCTTAAAACCAGTATATTTTATTTGTTTATTTTTGTGTGGTGCTGAGGATCAAACCTAGCACCTTATATGTGCTGGGCAAGTGCTGGGCCACTGAGATATAGCTCAAGCCATTAAAAGAGTTCATACCTTAAGAAGAAATATGAAACTTGTGTTTAAACTGTGATTCTGTTAAAATATTTTTTATCCCTACTAGTTTAACTTCTTAACCAGTTCAACCCCTTCATTTAAAATTCACAGCCCATTACAAATGCATAATTATTAGGGAGATGGGAGAAGTGAGCCAGTTGATCAGTGTAATATTTGCTTCCAACTCCAAGGTGCTTGTTTTTGAAGATGTCATTTGTTCTTTTATGGTTCTCAACATCTTTTGGAATACACCATTTGTTTAGAGTAATGATAGAACTCCAGAAAGATCCAGAATTTTGTGGTTTGGCAGCAGCAGTGTCACTGGAGTTCTTGCTGAGTCAGTCTCAGCATTATATTTGATTTAAGTACTTAACAAATATTTGCAAAATTAATAAAAATTAATAACCAACTATTCAGCTCCTAAACAAATAACCAGAAGAACTAATGGCCGACTTAAATCTCATCTTTTTCATAGTGGTTTCTTTTTCTCTAAATAAAAATGGATTTTACCCATCCACATTACTTAGAAATTTAAAGCATTCAAGTGACACCTAGCATTATCTTACACAGAAAAAAACGAATTCTGAAATTAGAAGGACTTGATTTCAATGCCTAAATCTGTCATTTACTAACTGGACAATTGGCCATATTATCAAACCCCTATGAACATCAGTTTCCTTTTCTGCAAACGAGTTTCTTCATCCGCAGTGATAAAAGATATATACTGTTTTCAACTGAGCTTGATATGCCCAGGGCTTGTTTCCGCAATTATGGTGGAATTTATAATGGAAATTATGAGGTCAAAAAAGTGCCCCAGAAATTGACATCAGCAAAATGTGGAAATAGGAAGCTCCAAGTTCCATTTCCCACAGAAACACCACAATGGAAAAAAAAAGTAGAAAGAAAGAAAAACAGAAGCTTTATGAACCAACTGGAAAGCAATCAAAATATTTACAGCAACCAAGCAAATATCTAATGAAGAAACAGCCTTTTTAAAATAACATGACACCCCCAAAATTGTGAAAAAACAAAAAAATCACAAATTTGTAAGAAAGTTTTTTTTCTAACTTTGCCTTATCTCATATGCCCCCAACATGGAAGTTTTCTTGGTATTGAGCATCAACACCCCAGTTCTGCACACAATCTAAAGTTTAAAAAGTCTTGTGCACTCATAAAAACAATTGTTTATACGAAAAATAGTTTGAAAACGTCTCAAAAAAAGGATCTACTTTGGCCTTTACCAATTATAAAAAAAATCAAACAACAGAAAGGGAATCTGATTTTCAAATGTCAAATTTCCAACAAAAGCTATAAGATATACATAATAAATAGAAACAGTCTCCAAGGAAGCACTGATGTTAGACTAATAAACAATGACTTTATAAAAATTATGTTAAAAGTTTTCAAAGACTGGCTGGGGTTATAGCTCAGTGGCAGAGCACTTGCCAAGCAAATGTGATGCACTTGGTTCAATCCTTAGCACCACTTAAAAATAAATAAATTAAAGACATTCTTTTAATCCACAACTAAAAAGTGTTCAAAGACCTATAGGAAAACACAGAGAAATAAATAAAGAGAATCCATAAAACAATATATAAAAATGAGAATATTAACAAAGATAAAATAACAGAAGGAAACAACCAGAAATTCTCATGCTTAAATTCCAACAAATGAACATTTAAAAAAATTTAGTAAAGAAGTTCAACAGAAGACTTGTATAGACAGAGAAATAAATCAATGAACTTGAAGAAAGGACCATTGAAATGACCAAGTTAGAGAAGCAGAGAAAAAGTAATGCAAAAAAAATAACTGAACAGAACCTAAAAGACTTGAGGTTCCCCGTAAAGTGGAAAAACATTCACATAAGGAGAATTCCAGAAGGAGAGTAGAAATGGTCAGATTATTTGAATAAATAACTGCAAAATTTCCAAATATGAGGAAAAACACAGATCTCCAAGTCCATGAAACTCAATAAATACCAAATAATATAAATTCAAAGAGAATAGTGGAAAAATATATGTTTTTAAATAAATAAGACTGTTGATATTGAAAGACAGAGAGGATCTTTAAATCAGCAAGAAAGAATTGACTCATTACATATAATGAATCCTCAAAAAGTTTGGAAATATATTATTCACCAGAAAGCTTGCAGACTAGAATCAGAAGATCAATGTATTTTAAGTGCTTAAATAAACACTGCTGAGACTTTGATAATTGACAAAAATTTCATTCAATTTAATATACCTTCATGATGTAATACATAGTCTATGAGGTAACCAGAAAGAAAATATTTGTACATTTCTTGATTGATAGATAGATACATGTATATATGTACATGTACATGGACATTATACTCAAATCAGAATAAAAAACCAGAACATATCACCATAAAAATCATATGCTATGACATCTAAAAAATCTTGAGTACATTATACTGTGTGAAAAACACCAGTTAGAAAATGACAAACATTATATAATTCCATTTATATAGAGACATAAAATTGAATGGTAGTCACCAGAAGCAAAGACTGGGGAGAACAGGTAGCTGTTTAATGAGAGATCAGCATGAGCAGATGAAAAATACATGGAGATGAGTGGTGGTTAAGATGGCAGCCCAATGTCAATGTACATAATGCAGCTCAAATGTACACTTAAAATGGAAAAATGGCAAAACTTTGTGTTGTGTATATGTTATCACAATCTTTAAAAGAAAAAAATTAAGGCATTCCCATATAAGCAAAACTAAAGGACTTCACCAGCACTAGAATTTCCTTATTTAAAAAAGTGCTAAAGGCTATGTTTCAGGTTGAAACAAATGGATGGGATG
Organism: Aplodontia rufa; assembly: GCA_004027875.1. NCBI lineage: Eukaryota > Metazoa > Chordata > Mammalia > Rodentia > Aplodontiidae > Aplodontia > Aplodontia rufa. Next base: position 9,911 of record PVKS010038714.1, on the reverse strand, counting down.
GCAGACAATAACTTGAAATAACATAAATATGTAAAGTTCACTAATAAAGACAGATATGGGAATAAATATAAGGAGCAATATAATTTGAATCTTATTTTGTATCTGCTCTTTTTATTTTCTAACAGATTTAAAAGACAATTATGTAAATAACTTGAAATCTATAACATTTGACTGTAATTGCTTTTGGACACTACTTGTAATATCAATAACATAAAGGGGTACATAGCTTTATGGGAATATAGTTTCTATATGTGAATGAAGTTAATTTGGTGTCAGTTTGAATTAGATAAGTAAGAGGATAAGTAATCTACATGGCAGCCACAAAAAATATTGATAGGAAATGAGAAAAGAATTGAAATCTGTCACAATAAAATAAACTAAGCACAAAAGGATGGAGTAATGGGAAACTTAAGGGACGATAAACTAAAACAGAAAAAAGTAATAACTGGAAGAAGAAAATTCTTATCACCTCTTATTTTCAATGTAAATAGGTTAGATACTCCAATAAAAAGACATAGGTTGACAGAGAAGATTTTTTTCTAAATTTGTTCTAAGTATATGATATATGCAAATAATTTCCCTTTAGGTGGAATAATGCAAACAGATTAAAAGTGAAAGGAAACATTCAATAAAAATGATTACCAAAGGAGAGCTGGATCGGTTATATTAATATCAGGTAAAACAGACTTTAAGTAAAAATTATTACAAAGAATGAGCATTCCAAAGTATATGAAGCAAGTTGACAGAATAAAAGATGAAGAGAAATAGTTCCAACATAATAGTAGTATAATTTAATAAATAACATTCAATGATAGAAAAATATAAGATCACTAAATAAACAGAGGACATGAACTATACCATAACAGATACAGAGAACATATCACTCAGCAATAGCCGACTGCATAGTTTCTCAAGTGCACGTGGAACATTTTCCAGTGTAAGCCACAAAAATATTCTTAATCAATTTAAAAATGGTAAAATTATAAAAATTATCCTCTGATTACAATGAAATGAAGCCATAAATCAAAATAAGGAAAACCAAAAAAAATCATAAATATGCAAGCAATAAACATTAAATAATCAATGGATCCAAAAAGAAATAATAAGATAAGCCAGATAATACTTGGAGAAAAATCAAAATGGAACCATAACACATTAAAAATTAAAAGTTGCAGCAAAAGCAGTGTTAAGAAGGAAATTTATAGTTATAGATTTGAAAAGTTGAAATAATTCAATTGATTAGTTTAACTGTATACCTTAAGGAAGTAGAGAAAGATACATAATTAAAATCAAAGCTAGTGGAGGGAAGGAAAAGCATTAAGATTGAAACAGAGATAACTGAAATAAGAATACAATAGAAAAAATCATTAAGTCCAAATACTGTTTATTTGAAAATCTAAGCAATACAGAAAAATTTTTAGTTAGGTAGACAAAAAAAGAGAAGTATAATATTGCTAAAATTAGAAATGAAACTGGGGACATTATTGCTGATAAATAAAAAAAAGAATAATAAGACAATGCTATGAAAGATTATATAACAACAAAATGGACACTCTTGGCAAAATTTCAACTTTATAAAAGTACACACCCTATGGATACTTGAATCATGAGAAGACTGAAAATTAAAAGTGACTAAAAACCAAAATTGGCCTATAATTAATTAGAAGATTAAATAGGTTGAATTATATACCTCCTTCCTCCCCACAAACACACATGAAACTAGATGGCTTCAGTAGTGAATTCTACCAAGAATCTAATGAAGAATTTTTAAAAATGTTCAATTATTCAAAATTTTGAACAATTTTCTTTCTTAATGCTGATACCAAATTTGGACAAAGGCTCTAAATGAAAAACTGAATATAAGCCAATGTCTCTTATAAATATTGATGTGCAAAACCTATACAAAATACTAACAAAATGAATTCGGCAGCATACAGAAAATATTGTACACTAGAACCAGTGAAATATATTCCCAGAATTCAAGGATGTTTTAATATGCAAAGCAATGCAAGATATAACATTAATAGAACGAAAGGAGAAAAGCACAATCTCAACTGATGCAGAAAACACATTTGAAAAGCATTAAATATTATTTTATGATAAAAATACTTCCCATAAACTAGGAGTAGAAGAAAATATCCCCAGTTACCATCATATTAAATGGTGAAAAGTTGAAAACTTTTCCTCTAAAATCAGAAACAAAAGAAGAATCTCCCTCTTACAACTTTTTCAACATAGTACTAGAAGTATGCAAAATAGAACGCAATCAAGAAAAAGATATAAAAGGCATCAAATAGGAAAGGAGAAATAATTACTTTGCTGATGATATTATCTTATAGGCAAAAGACTCTGAAGATTCCAACCTAAATTATTAGAACTGTAAATGAATTCAGGATAGTTCCAGGACACAAAATTAACATACAAAAGAAATAAAAATGAACTATCCTAAAAGGAAAACCCTTTTATAACACTATCAAAAACTAATACAATTAGAAATAAATTTTAAAAAATAAATAAAAGATCTGTATACAGAAAACTGTAAAATGCTTATGGCAGAAATCAAAGGTGACAGAGAAACTGGAAGATATTCCATGTTCATGGATTGGAAGAATTAATAATTTTTAAATATCTGTACTATCCCAAGAAACCTACAGATACCATGCAATCACTATCAAAGTTCTAAGCAATTCTTTACATAGGTAGAAAACATAATCTAGACATGGTACAGAACCACAAAAAATCCCAAATACACAAAATAACTTTAACCAAAAAGATGAAATCTGGAGACATCATATTACAAACATTCAATATAATTTACAAAGTTATAGTAATCAAAATATAATTGCATGGACATATAGCATACACACTGATGAATGGAATAGGATAAAGAGCCCAGAAATAAACCCACAAATCTACAGTGAAGTGATTATTATCAATCAAGGTGCTAATAACACAGAAAAGGGAATAGATAATTTCTTTAGTGATGCTGGAAAAAACTGGACATCCACATGCAGATGATTGAAAATGGATCATTGTCTCATCCCTTAAAAAAGATTCACTGGTAATGGATTAAAGACTTAAATGTAAGACCTAAAATTGCAAAAAAGAAAATATAAGGGGAAAGTTCTATGGTCTGACAGTTACTTCTTTTTTTATTTTTTAAATTCTTTCAACACAGTCTTACATATTAGAGGGAATTGTTGTTACATATTCATGCATATACGGATATTGACTAAGTTAAGGCGGATCCTAGTCCAGGGTCTCCCCCCTTCAACCACTCCCTGCTCCCATGTCTGCCCTACTTTACTCCCATGTTATAGATAGAACTAAGCCTATAAATGTGTGTTAATTTTTGAATTTTCTGATCCTCCTTGCCCGATATGGGTAATGGGGCATCTCTTGGGAATCGAGGGTTCCCAGCTGCATTGATAATCCCACTCCCCTCCCTTCTCCTCCCAGCTTCATAATTATGTTTCCCCAAGCTTATGTAAAAATTAACCTATGTTGAGTTTATTATTTTTTAAAGAGACAGGGACAGTGAGAGAGACAGAGAAAGAGAGAAACAACTTTATTTAGTTTTTCACATGGTCTTAGTTGCTCCAACACTTAGTTGTGTACATGGTGCTGGGGTTTGAACCCGGGTCCTCGTGCTTGTCAGGTAAGCACCGAAACCACTGAGCCAATGCTCCAGCCCTGTTGAAATAATTATTTGTGAACTTACCAAACTTTCAATCTGTCATAGATTTTACTCTAGCTTCCACATATGAGAAAAAACATTTGGCCCTTCAGACTCTGAGTTTGGGATATTTCACTCAACATAATTTTTTCAATCTCCATCCATTTGGCTGCAAATGCCATAATATTGTTCACTCTAATAGCAGAGCAGAACTCCACTATTTATATATATACCAAAGTTTTTTAATCCACTCATCCAGCGAAGGGCATCTGGGTTGGTTCCATAGTTTAGTTATGGAAAATTGAACTGCTGTAAACATTGATGTAGCTTTATCTCTGAAGTATGCCAATTCTAGCTATTTTGGGAATGAGGCGGGCGGCACCCGTGGGCCCATGCCACGCAGGCAGCTTTAAGATGGTGGCTGGCGGCTGGCAGCTGGCCAAACCAAGTCAGCTGACCTCTTGCCGTTCCTGGTTCTTGTGCTTGCAACATCTGACCACCTAGGGACAACCAATAGGAGCTGGCAGCAGAGTTTTCTTCCTCATAGCAACAGCCTACGGATTGGTTCACTTTTACTATTTAAGCTGTTTGACTTCCTGAATAAAGAGAGATCTCCACAAGCAACAAGAGTGTACTCGTCGTTATTGCCGCTTCGCTGGTCGAACGTGGCAGGGAAAATACCCAGGAGTTGGATAGCTGGGTCATAAAGTCATTCCAACCCTAGTTTTTTTGAGGCATCTCCACACTATTTTCCAGAGTGGCTGTACAACCTTGCAGTCCCACCAATAGTGTGATATTTTCCTTTTCTTCCTACATCCCCTCCAGCATCTTTTATTGTCCATATTCCTCAATTTTTGGGTGGTTACTTCTTGAAAATAATCCTCATTGAAAGCATACATGAACTGAAAGAGAACATGGATAATGGGATTGCACGAAACTAAAATGATTATGGCTGGGGCAGTGGTGCATGCTTGTAATCCCAGTAATTGGAGAGGCTGAGGCAGGAGGAGTATAAGTTTGAGGCAAGCCTCAGCAACTTAGCAAGGAACTAAACAACTTAGTGAGTCTTTCTCAAAATGAAAAATAGAAACAGGTTTTTGGATTGTTAAGAATGCCTAGGTTCAATTCCTGGTACAAAAAAATGACCATGTACAGCAAAGCAAATGATAGAACGAAAAGGCACCCTACAGACGGAGAAAAAAATCTTTACAAGTATACATCAGAAAAGGAGTTAATAACCCAAATGTACAAGAAAATAAAAATACTCATTACTCAAAAATATTTATAAACTGGTAAAGGAAGTGGATAACTATTTCTCAGAATAAGACACACAAGTGACCAACAGAAATATGAAAAATGTTCAGCATCACTAATCATCAGGGAAAAGCAAATCAACTCTATGAGATATAACCTCCAGTAAGAATAGCTATTATTATCAAAAAGACAAATGAAAATCTTTAATGAGGATGTGAAGGAAAGGAAACTCTTGCAAACTTTTGGTGGAAATGTAAATTGTTACAGCCATTACGGAAAATAGTATGGATGCTCCCCCCAAAAATGAAAACAGATGTATCATATCAACTAGTAATCTCATTCTTTCTGATCTGAAAGAAGTTGAAAGTAGGATACTGATTACCAGAAGCAGGAAAGCTGGGGAAAGGGAAGGATGGGGCAGAGCTGATCAATGGATAATGCATTTCCTGTAGGTAAGAGTAAGATTTCCTTGTGTGATATTGCACAGCAGAGTGAATATAGATAACAATAACATACATTATATATCAAAACTTATAAGAAAAGATTGAATATTTTCTTTTTTTAAGAGAGAAGGACAGTGAGAGAGAGCGAGAGAAGAGAGAATCAGTTTTTATTGAGTTTTTCACATGGCTTTTGTTGCTCTGACACTTAGTTGTGTACATGGGTGCTGGGGTTCGAACCTGTGTACTCGTGCATGCTGGGCAAGCGCCATACCACCGAGCCAATGCCCCAGTCAAGATTGAATATTTTCACTATGAAGAAATGATAAATGATTGGGGAGACAGCTTGATTTACTGATTTTTTTATGCTTAAGATATATTATTTTTTATTGAGAAATTTATTTGTTGAACAATCATACAAGTTTTTAAAGAAATAATATTAAATGTATATAGATTCTGAAGATTAAATTTGCTCCCAGGAGTGCTCCCCCAATTAACCACCCTTATCCCTCCCCTCCCCTTCCACAACATCTCTAAAAATGTATTGGGTTGTATAACATTACACCTTATCCAGATTTAACACATGATAATAGACCACCTTTCTGAATGGCCAGGGTCTAGTTCCAGCCTCCACAGATGAGTGAATTACTGTAATTTTTAACATTATAAAATGCATACAGATATCAAAACATTACATGGCACCCCAATCTATGTACAAATTTTATGTTTTATGTACCTGTTAAGAGGATAAATGTATAAAAGGAGATATAATAAATTAAAATTATTCTCAGATGACATAATTGTATCTGTAGAAACCCTAGAGATCTCACATAAAGATCTAAAAGACAACAACTGATAAAGCTAATAAAAGAATTCTGTAAACTGTAGTACACAAAATTAGCACACAGATATCAGTTGAATTAAATGCTTACCATGAGAAATCTAAAAAGAAATTCAAGAAAATAATTCAATTATAATAGCATCAACAATGTTTAGAAATAAATTTAATCAAGCAAATAAAAAATTCATGGAAAAGGTCAAATTCCTGGTGAGCTTAGCCAAGAGGTTGCAGTCTTCTTACCTCCATCCACCCCTTACAGGAAGAAAGGTCGATCAGAATCATGGAAGGCCAAGAATATTAGGACCCTGACTGCCCTCAACCTAGTTCATTGGTAGATGCATACTGAGATAACCAAAGGGTGCCAACATGCCCATGCTTCTTTCACATAACATGTATGTCCTTCTGAAGAAGTAGTCCATTAGAAAATATAGTATCCTTCAACTCTTCCCAAAGTACCTGAGTTCATTTGAAACACATGGGGAATTTCAGTCCTAAAGTCATTCTCAGAAAACATAAGCTCCTCTTAAGAGTAAGAAGAAATATTATTCAATCCGAAAGAATCAAGAAAAAGTGAAACATCATAACAAAATGCAAATAAATCATAATAGAAACACTCAAATGCAAAAAAAGAAGATTCTGACTTAGAAAACAAAATGGGATATATCAAAAAGAGTATTCAGTGGGGAATTGTACAGTTTAAAATTATCACAAGCAAAAAGAAAGAACTAAAATTGATAACCTGAACTTTTACATCAAGACACTAGAAAAAGAAAACTAAAGCCATTAAAAGTAGAAGTAAGGAAATAAAAGATTAAAGCACAAGTTAAGGTAAAAGGTATCAATAAATAAAAACAAATTTGGCTCTTCGAAAAGATCAACACAACTGGTGACTATTAATTAAATTGTCCAAAAAAGGAAAAATAAAAACAGAATTATAAAATGTAAAATACAAATTAAGAGAACTCAAAATGATACTAATCTTAGATAAATGAAAGTATATGTAATTAAATACTATAAACAACTCTATGCCAGGAAATTAGATAACATATGAAATTGCAAAATTCCAAAAAAATCACAAAGTATCAAAAATGAATAAAAATTAATGATTGAAATAGATGCAAAATAAATAAAGAGACTGACTTAATATTCAGGAAATTTACAAATTTACAAATTCTATGAAACATTTGAATATAAATTAATGTTGATCATCACAAAGTCTTCCAAAATATAAGAGGAAGCACTACCAAACCTACCCTTTGAATTCAATATTTTCCTCATTACAAATGTAAGCAAAGACATCACAAGAAAACTATAGACTATATCTCCTATGAATACTTACAACTAAATCTTCAAAAATATAATAGCAATGCCCTGCATGGACGAAGACATGGGTTTGAACCCCAGCCCCACATACACAACAAAGTGTTGGAACAATGAAAGTCACGTGAAAAAATAAATAAAATTGATTCTCTCAAAAAATATATATAATAGCAAACTAGCAATACATTTGAAAGACTGTATTACCAAGTGTGGATTAGCCAAAGAAAGAAAGTCTGGCTTGCCATATAAAAATCAATTGATGTAATACACAGCACCAAGAGAATAAAAAAAAAATCCACACAACCATATCAGCAGACTCAGATAAAACATTTTAATTCAGCACTCTTTTATGTATTTTATTTTATTTTTAGTTTATTTTAATTATACATAATACTGAGGTTCATTTTTACTTCATCATACAAGGATGGAATATAATTTGTTCCAATGCAGGCCCCAGTACTTCCTCTTTCCCTCCTCCTCCTCCTTCTCCTCTATTCTGTTTGTCTTCCTTCTATTTATTTATAGTTTTTTTAGAAAGTGAAATTCATCATGGAATATTTATCTATATCTATATACCTAGAATAGTTTGGTCAACTTCATTCCACCATTTCTCCCTTTTCCTGTCCCCCTTCTCTCCCTGTGAATTCTCTTCCTCTACACCACTGATGTCTCTTTCATTTTCACAGACTTGCACCCATATGTTGACTTTCTTATTTTGGTCTAGATTTCCTGTTTTAAAAATAATATTCAACCTTTGATATTCTAATTCTATCTTCTTTCACATAACATGATGTTCTATTCATTTCATTTACCAGCAGATGCCATAATTTCATTCTTCTTTATGACTGAGTAAACCTACATTGTCTATGTATGCCACATTTTCTTAATCCATTCATCTATTCATGAGCATCTGCCCTGGTTCCATAATTTGGCTGTTGTGAATTGTGTTGCTATGAACATGGGTGAGAAAGAATATGGTTAGGTCCTCACATTTGATCTCATTAGATGCCCAACTAGAAGCAGAAGTCCTGAATCATATCCTAATTCTATGTTTAACATTTTAAAAAACTATCATACTGTCTTTCACAGTAGTTATAACATTTAACACTCCCATCAGCAATACACAAACAAAGGATATATAGGACTTCCATAATGAAAACTATCAAACATTAAGAAAAGAAATTGAAGAAGACCTGAGAAGATGGAAAATCATTCCATGTTCTTGGTGAGGCAGAATCAATGTAATTAAAATGACCATTCTGCTGGAAGCCCTGTACAGGTTCAATGCAATCTCCATCAAGGTATCAATGACATTCCTCATGGATATAGAAAAAGCAATTATCAAATTAATTTGAGATAACAAGAAAGCCAGAATAGCCAAAACATTACTAAGGAAGAAGGTGTCACAATACCTGACCTGCAATTTATATTATAGGGCTATAGTAACAAAAACAGCTTGGTATAGGTATCAAAGCAGACATGAAGACCAATGGATCAGAATAGAATATACTAAGACAAACCCACAAATATAACGTGGAGGATGACAGCCTGTTCAACAAATGGTGCTGGATGAACTAGAAAGCCATATGCAAACAACTGAAATTAGATCCTTATCTCTCTCCCTGCACCAAAATCAAATCGAAATGAATGAAAGAGTTAGGAATTAAATCTTCAACTATACAATTGCTAGAAGAAAAAACATGTTCAACACTCCATGACATCAGTGTAGGCACTTCATTCCTCAACAAGACTCCCATATGTCAAGAATCAAAGCCAAGAATCAATAAGTTGGATGCCATTAAATTGAAAAACTTCTGATCAGCTAAATATTTAGTTAAGAGTGTCATGAGAGAACCTACAGAATGGGAAAAAATCTTTGCCCTCTATGTCTCTGTCAGGGCAGAATACATCCAGAATATACAAAAAACTAAAAAATCTGAATACCAAAACCACAAATAATCCAATCAATAAATGGGCTAGAGAACTAAACAGAAACTTCTCAAAAGAGAAAGTCCAGAATGTCAATAAATATATGAGAAAATTTTCTACATCACTAGCAGTCAGAGAATTGCAAATCAAAACTTTACTGAGATTCCACCTCTGTCCAGTCAGAGTGGCAAAAATGAAGAATACGAACAGATGCTGGAGGGGTTGTGGGGAGAAAGGAACACTAACACACTGCTGGTGGGACTGCAAACTTGTACAGCCACTCTGGAATGCAGTCTGGAGACTCCTCAAAAACCTAGAGATGGAAGTACCTTATGACCTAGCTATCCTACTCCTGAGTATTTTCCCCAAAGAACTAAAATCGGCACAATACAGAGACACAACTACATCAACGATGCAACCAATCCAAATGTGCATTGCTGGATGGGCAGAT
>PVKS010038713.1:0-17737 GCA_004027875.1 Aplodontia rufa | reverse complement strand
GGAGGTAAAGGGGGGGCACTAAGGACTGAAATGGGGGAAATCAAATCCCATGCATGTATTATTATGTCAAAATGAACACAATTATTTTGCATAACTACTTTTTAAAAAACTAAGCTATTTTTAAAACTACAAAATACTGCCAAGGCAGTTAAAGCAGTCTAAAATAAAAGGACTATCCCATGCACATGCACTGGAAGATTTAATACAGTTATGGTCTCTGTTCTCCAAAATTAATCAAAACACTTGATTAATCTCAGCAGAATTTTTACATAAAAATTGGCAATTTCATTTCCAAATTGATGTTGCAATAAAAAGCACATTTTAATCGCATTTTTCACGAAGCAATGTTTACTGAGACCAAAAACCAAAGTAACATTTAAACTTTTATTTCCATCTTTTTACATTTGCATGTTTATGTTTTATAGTATACAAATGTATGAATTCAAAGTAAATGTGCACAAATGCACATCATCCATCAGTATATATACTTAACAGGCATATATTTGGAAGTATATGCACTTTTTCTCTCATAGGAATATTAGGAAACTATAAAAGTATGGAGATCAAGTCTGAACAGTTTCACATGTTGAAAAGTATATTAAGACACCTTTTTATGAGAATATCATAAATTAAAGAATTATTATTGTTCCATTACAGGTTCCAAAACCTCAGTATCCTAGCACCTAACACGTAATTCATCTTTTTAAAAAATAGAATGGGGCTTTTGCTTCTGGTCCAGATAGAGGATCAAGGATCAGATTTACCCTCCTGATTTAAGCAACAAAGAAAGCAAGCAAAATATGTTAAAAATGGTCAGGCTTTGAACAGGAGGTAGCGGGGCATCGGGAACTCCTAGAGAAGGGAAACCAAGGGCTGAGTACTACAATGGTCATGACTTACTCCTTGAAGGCACAGTGAAGCACAGGCTGAACCTCCCACCAAGCTAAGTGAGACACAGATAGGCATTCTGAGGAGCCTGAGGTGATTGGAAATTAAGAACAACACTGCAAGAGAGGGGTATCCTTGATTTTTGGCTGAGTTCCAATCTGTACAAGCATTAAAAAAAAATATCGTCAACAGGGCTCATACTGAGAGCTGAGATTAATGCTATGCTTGAGATATGAGGTGTCCCTCAAAAGCTCACATGTGGAGACAATGCAGGAAAGTTTAGAGGTAAAGTGACTGGGTTATCAGTGCATTAATATGCTGATAGGAATTAATTGGACTGTGACTGTAGGCAGGTCAAGGTGTGGCTGGAGGAAGTGTGTCATTGGGGGCATGCCTTTGGAGTTTATATTTTTTCTATTGTAAAGGGAGCTTGCTCTCTGCTTCCTGGTGCATATCCTGAGCCACTTTTCTCCACCACACTCCCTTTCTGGGAAGTGCAGATGTGAAGAAAGGATAGAGCTAGTATAATAATGCAAAGGTGATGCAAGATCATGAGGATTTTGACTTCCTTCTGAGCATAAATGAACAGGTATGAGAAAACAGGAAACTTCTAAAGGAGAATATTTCCCAAAGGAGTAATATCCTCAGAGAGAAGTGTATTTATAGAAACTGTGCAAAGATACAGCATGTAAGAGTAGATGCTCACAATTGAAGAGGGGTACTGTTAAATACAGTGAGGTCTAGGGTAGAAATAAAGTCTAGGGGCTGGAGCAGTGGCTCAGTGGGTGGAGCACTTGGTTGGCATGCTTGAGGACCAGAGTTCAAACTCCACCCCCAAATACACAACTGAGTGTCAGAGAAACAAAGACCAGATGAGAAAATAAAGTTCTTTTTCCTCTTTCTCTCCCTCCCTTTCTCTCTTAAGAAAAAATGAAAGTCTAACAAAGGGTTGAGTTATTTGGGGCTAGGCAATTTGGGAGCTTCTTTTCAGAGTAATCAAGAACCATGGAACTGGCTGGATTTGGTTGGAAAGGGTAGATATCTATTGTCCCTGGTGTAGCTATCCAGATAGTCTGGTTGTCATGACTTTCTGCACGGGTGCTCATGGCCCAGTGTTCAGTGGTATCCAGCCTAACAAATTCCACAGGACTTCTCAATGGGACTCTGCAGAAAAAAATTTCTTTACTTAACCTGCTTCCATTATGGCTATTACAATAATTATTTACCACAGGCCATATCTTAACATAATTATGACAATTACATGTCAGATCTAAGAATTCTATCCTTAGTAAACCTGTGTATTTACTTTACCCACTGTTCACTTGATTATGGAAAAAGAAGTCTAGATGATCTAGGTACATGTTAATGTCAGTGAATATTGTGTGAGTATTTGTAGCAAAAATCAGTTTAAAAGAAAGTCCTTTCTTATCTTCTTGCTCTATTTAAGGGTCCCACAGTGGGCATTGTAACCCTCACTATAGGGTGCCACACACTGTGTTCAGGGGGCTCTCCACCACCAGGTATCACATGGGACGTGGGAGTTCATCCCTACCCAGGCACTTCTCCCATCAATTTCCATTAATATAGACCATACAACATGGTCTGTGTTCTTAAACTTCAGAGATACAAAGGATAGGTACAGTGATTAAAGTAGACTTATTGTAGGAATAGAGAGAATACATCATGTAATTTACAGTCTAGTAAAGGGAAGAGATTAGAAAGAGCAAGTAAAGTTATTCCACATAGTGGAAAGAACCAGAAAGGAAGTGGTCCTAAGATACAATGATCGAGTAGGAGGGATTCATTTCCCTTTGGGATGTCAAAAGGACTCTTTGAAGAATTGTCATTGGAGGTGAGTAGGAGTAAAAATACACAAGCAGTCCTTAGTGTGGGTGACCTTGTTGAATGGGTTTCGAGTACTGAGAGCAGATTATCATTCCAGCAAAGGAGGAAGTGTCCAGAGGTAGCAATGGAAATTCAACCACTCTAAGAGATGGCTACACTTAAGGTCAAGTTTCTCATCACTATTTCCACAAAATAAAATTAGTAAAATTGAATTTATATAATGTAGATAACCAACTTCTCTATTTTCCCTTTATTAAAGCAATTTCATAATAAATTTGTAATACATTGTATTTGGAGATCAATTCTATGATGTCATTTCCTAAACAGCTTCCAAATGCCTTCATCATAAAAGGTCCATGTTAAAGGAAAACACTTTCATCAAGTCAAGGTCCAAGCTATTTATCATGGCAACATTCCAATGAATGGTGAGTCAAAGGGAAGATTGTTTAGCACACAAAATTAAAGGAAACATTATAGCATTAATAGTCACTTTAATGTACTTTTGTATTTACAAAAACATCCATCTGGACGTTTCTTGAATTTTAGACAGTTCTGTGATCATTTCAAGCACAGTAAAATTTGTGTCCAATACAAATTAAACACAATCTTTATTGATTGATTTGATATGAGGTAACCATTCTAACTTAATTGCCTTACTCTAAGAAAGCCCTTGGGGGAAAGCAATCCTGTGTCTACTCAGCACAAGCAGCTAAAAACTACAAATAGAAATTTCTATTTTGCCTTAAGATGTGATATGCTGACTCTAGCAGGTCTACAACTTGTTTCTCACATCTAAAAATATTAAGTTCAAAACGTTCACAAGAATATAATGAAAGCTCTGAAGTTTACCCATATTCTGACAAAACACGACTCAAATAAATGCTGAACAAAAATTTGTAAGGCTTCATTGTAAGGTCAACTTTGCAGTCCACTCTCTTAAAGCAGTGAGTTTAACAGACAATTCATTCAGATTTTTTTTAAACTCAAAGAAAAGCATGAAGAAATAACTGGGGGGGGGGTACAAGAGGGAAAATGATATCTTACAAATGTTGCTCAAGAAGCCTGACGTAACAAAATTTGCCTATTATAATCTCAACAGGCTATGACATTGCCCCTACATCATTTATTCTACTTTAAGGAATCATGGAATACGGGTTCTGGAAATAGCTGACTAGCTTACTTACAGGTGCTCCCCAGAAAGTACCAATGTATACTGCCTCCCACGATGACTGGGCTTGCTCATCACTGTGCTCAGCACCAGTGGAGGCCTGGTTCCCAAAACACAAGCACAAGGAGAGTTTCAGCAAAAGTAGTAAACTACTGACAACCAACATGATTCCTTGTCTTTTGAAATTAGCACCTTAACAAATCTTTATAAATTCAACATTTGCTACAGCACTGCAATTTAACAACAACCCACCCCCAGCTCTGGTTTCAAAGAGCATCTTAATCTTTCCTTCCACAAATAAATGAAACACAACAATAGAAAACTAGAGACTTCAACACTGAAAGTTTTTCACTTCAGATTGTTAAGGCATGGTTGGCAGAATGCTTTGTTGATGGTGGTGGTTTCAGTTTAAAGAAAATAGTTTGGATTTCAAAGGAGTTATCCCTTCTGAAATAAAACTAATAGGCACTCCAGAGAATACTGGAGGTTGTCCTACTGGCTGAGATACCACAATCTCTAGCTGTTTTAATTCAAATTGGGTGTACCATCTGCAGTTAGGTAAAGCAAAAAGTCCCCCCACACTACAGATTTGACTCTTTTTTTTTTTAAGGTACAGAACCTGTATCCCCTTCCTAAGTAGCAGTTATCCTGTCTCCGTTTGGGTGTGACCTAGTTTAAAATCTGCCGCTGCCATCCTCTTCCTGCGAGAAATGAGCTGGGGGCTGGAGGAGAGGGAAAAAGTGAGTTCAATTTCTTCTTACTCTCAAAAGGGTCACCAAAACATTAACATAGTTTGTGCCAGACTCCCTCCTGGTGTCAGAGCACAAAAACTGACAATCTTATAGGTAGATCACCAGAAGAGCAAGCTCCTCACGCTCCCGCACAAGGCAGGGTCTGGATAACACACTTGCTATTTCCTGAAGCTCCCCCAATTCCCCCAGATCTCCCCAAAGACCGTAAGCTTTCCCCGGAGGTGAGACGCTCACCCCCAGGACATTCCTCACACAGCGTGCGCACCATGCGATTAGTCACTGGTGATATTTACTGCAATCAAAGAAACTGTAAACCTGGCAGTGACAACTGGAAAGAAAACTCCAAAGTTAGCGATCGGGACACAGTTTGCGACCTGTGGGGCTGGGAGCTCCCCCCGAGGACTGCACCCACTGCGATCGGAGGCGGACCCACGGATCTGCCAGGCAACCAATCGGAGGCCGGCACAGCGGTTGCCATGGCCTCGCTGTGTGTTGTTACCGCATAGGCGTCACTCGCGCCCCAGCCCCGGAGCCAATCGCCTGCAGGCCCAGCTCTTGCTCCGTCTGTTAGGCCTGCGCTTGCCCTGGGAGACCGAGACCTGGTCCCGCTGCCCCAGACCGGGGATACTTAGGGTCCCTCAGCCACGCGCCCAGAGACACTAGCCACCGCCTGATTCCATGAGCTCCCGCCATGAACCGAAAGAAACTGCAGAAGTTGACAGACACCTTAAATAAAAATTGCAAGCACTGTAAGTAAGAATCAATTGCTAGACAAGCTGAGGCTCCTGGGCCAGGTCTGGTCCTACCTGTTTCCTGCCTCCAGGACCTCTGTGATGATGGAGCCACCTCACCCCTAAAAGACGTCCGAAAGAGAATCCCATCCTGGGATGCTAGCTTCTTGGGCTTGGGTGGGCACCCATAACCAGGATCTTGAAAACTGATATACATGCATTTAGTTCTTCCTACACGAGGAGACACTGCACTTTCTGGCTCCTCAGACCCACTCTTCTCCCTTGCCCTTGAAACTGGGACTGAATTCTGGACTTCACATGTGCTGCCCAAGCTATCATTTACTGACCTACATCTCCAGCCAGGCACATCCCACACCCCTATCCCGCACCCATTTTCAAGTTTTGAGGCTGGGTCTTGCTAAATTGACCAGGTTGTCCTTGAACTTGAGTTCCTCCTTTCTCCTGCCTCAGCCTCCCAAGGAGCTGGGATTTCAGGCATGTGCCACCACTCTGGGCTTTCAGACTCTCTTCTTAATTTACTTTTACATTATAGAAGTGAGATGATATGTGCCCATGAGACATGTGGTTTTACCCTCAGATATATTGTAAAAGAAGTAGTAAAACCCAGTGGACTCGTGTAAAGTGGCACAGTCAAGGTACATAGTGCCTTCTGTCAGCTCTTTGTAGAGCAAAATAAACCAAAAAGTTTAAGTTCTGGAAGCTCACCAAGAGATCTGTAGAGAATAGTCTTCAACGCCTGATCATCTTTAGGAAAGACCAATTGAAGTGGCACAGAAACCTATGTCTCAGAGCAAGATTTGTTTGGAAACACAATTGCTCAGCAAAGATAAATGTGTGACAAAGAATCTGTTCCCAACTTTAAACTTTCACTTGCTAATTGCTAATAGGATGGAAAGGCAGAGGAGACTTTGCAGGTGATAAGGTTGAGTATTTATTAAGGATACCTGCTCTAATCTCACCTTTGAAGAATCCTAGAACTTCATGGGGTACTTTAGTATTGCATTCTGATTGTATTTTGGCTAGAAAACAATGCATTTGTTTTAGAAGAGGAAGATAATTTCTGGTTCACAGGCTTAGAAGTTTTATGCTGATTGCAGAACGAAGGGCCACTTGAAACAGAAGCAGTGATCCTCAAAGAACCCCCATTATGCAAACAAAGAGAAATAAACATGTTTTAATGCAGTTCTGGTGATCACAGAATCCAGTACCTTCTCATCATCATTAGTATCTGACTTAATGAGTGGAAAGAAATGCTCTCTTTGAGGGGTTAGTGCTTTAAATAAAAGTTATGATGTATATCAGCATTTTAAGATTCTCAGAAAAAGGCATTCTGTAATTGAAGGTGTTAGTATGGTTGTTATAATTTCATGAGTATTTCATTCTGTTATTTTACTTAAAACACTTTCTGGGAAAAAGCATATTCTTCAAGCATCTAGTAAACATTTTTGATAATACTCATAAACAATGCAATAACTTCTATACACAATACTGATTTTGATTTAGTCTCTGTTCAGTAAGTTTCCAATGCATTGAAAACAAATGTTTTATGAGCAATTGAAGTCAGTCTGTATTTTAAAGGATAAGTGAAAACACATAAGAAAAAAAATCAACTCTTGATTTTTGTTTTTACAAAAAATTTTAAGTGAGTTTAATAACTTTGATGTTTAAAAGTAAACATTACTACATTCTGTAGAAATAATTATAGGTGATGGACATCATAATAATTTTAAAATTTTTTAGACAGAGGACTTTTGCATAAAGTCAAATTTCTTATATAGTTGCCAGATAATAATGAAATGGATGAAATGGATACATTTTGTTGAATTAGAGAAGAAGAAAAAATCTTAAGTGAGCATCTAGTTAATTCACTATTCTATAATTCTGCAGACAGGATCTGCAGCACACATGTAAAGCATTCCAGAAAGATGAAAGCCATTCTTGAATTTCCCCTAATTTCATGCAGTATTGTATTCTAGAATTTAAGAAATGTTTCAGCAAGAAAAGTACTCATGACCAAACTTTGATCCTTTGAGTCATTTTTTAACTGAAATCTAATCGATAAATCAAGCTTATGTTCTCTTAATTTTTATTTCAGTAGAAATGGAAAAATGGCTAATTAACATCCCCTCTGCTGGCACTTAGTTCACATGAACACAGCACATTATTCTTTTTTTTTTTTTAAGAGAGGGTGGGGTAGAGAGAGAGCAAGAAAGAATCAATCTTTATTTATTTTTCGTCTGGTTCTGGTTCTTCCAACATCCAGTTGTATATATTTTGCTGGGGTTTGAACTCAGATCCTCATACATGCCAGGCAGTCATTCTAACCACTGAGCCACCACTCCAGCCGCAGCACATTATTCTTCATTTAGGTTTTTCTTCCCCAATCTCTCACAGCCCTGTTTTAAAGAATTTTGCATGCACATGTGTGTGTGTGTGTGTGTGTGTGTGTGTGTGTGCTATGTGCGTTGGATATATCAAAATTTACCATTTTAACTATCTTAAGTGTATAGTTAAGTGACATAGAATGCAGAAGTCCCCCTTATCCACAGGGGAGGAATTGCAAGACTCCCTGAAACAGTGGATGTTACTGAGCCTTACATATCCCATATGTTTTCTTATACATAAATACCTATTATTAAACTTAATCTATAAATTAGACACAGTAAGAGATTAACCTCAATAATGAATAATAAAATAGAATAATTATGACAATATACTACATAATAAAGTTACGTAAAACATATAAATTGTTTACTTTTGAAATTTTTCCATTTAATCTTTTTAGAGTGTGGTTGACCACGGATAACTGAATCCTTGGAAAGCAAAACTTCTGATAAAGGGGGACCACTGTACATTCACACTGTTATGCGATTATCACCACCATCCATCTCCAGAATTTTTCCTCTTTCACAGCTGAAACTCTGTACCTTGTACACTGACTCCCCATTCACTTGTCCACCCAACCCCTGACAAATACCATCCTGCTTTCTGTCACTATGAATTTGACTTCATGTAAGAGGACTCATACAGAATTTTGTGTTTTTATGTCTGGAATTTTAACTTATCTTAATGTCCACAAATATAGATCCATTTTGTACCATGCCACAGGATTTTCCTTCCTTTTTTTTTAAGAGAGTAGGACAGTAAGAGAGAGAGAGAGAGAGAGAGAGAGAATCAATTTTATCCAGTTTCTCATGTGGCTTTTGTTGCCCCGACAATTAGTTGTGTACGTAGTGCTGGGGTTCGAACCTGTGCACTGATGCTTGTTGTTCAAGCACCGTAACCGCCAAACCACCGCTCCAGCCCCTTCCTTCCTTTTTAAAGTTGAGTAATCCGTTTTACGAACACATTT
Organism: Aplodontia rufa; assembly: GCA_004027875.1. NCBI lineage: Eukaryota > Metazoa > Chordata > Mammalia > Rodentia > Aplodontiidae > Aplodontia > Aplodontia rufa. Next base: position 8,980 of record PVKS010038713.1, on the reverse strand, counting down.
TGTTTAGCCATTCATCCATTGATAAGCACTTGGGATGCTTCTCTTTTGGTGAATGTCAACAATGCCTCTCTGAACATTGATGTACCAGCCTCTGGTTAGGTTCCTGCTTTCTGTTATTTTATATGTGTACTCAAACAGAATTGCTGGATCATATGCCAATTCTGTTTAATTTTTCTGAGGAACAATCATACTGTTTTCCATTGGTGACTAACAGTTTATTTTAAAATCATAACCATTACATTCTTTTCTGCTACTTTTTTTAATTAAGAAATTTATTTGTTGAACAATCAAACATGCTTCTAATGAAAAAATATAATATATATAAATTCTGAATATTAGATTTACCCCCCAAGAACCCCCCATTGTCCACCCTTGTCCCTCCCCCTCCCCCCTTCCCAATACATCTCTACAAATACCTTAGGTTGCTTGCCATTACACCTATTCCTTTTCACTTTTCAATTTTTCTCTTAAAATGTATTTCTCAAAAATCAGAATCACACTCAAACCTGTCCTAAACTATCAGATGAGGTATGATTTCTCCATTCCTATCTTCCCTTATGCATGCAGATTTTATCCTTAGTTTTGAAAATATTCAACCATAATTTCACATGGTTTTAAAGCAAAAATTTCCCCCAGTTTCTGCTTATACTTCATATTTAGACTCATTTCTATGTTCTTAATGCCAGGCAGTAACCCTTTATGTTATTTCAGTAACATTGGAATACACATAATTTACTTAGTGTTTATAAACAATAGCCTTTATGCAATTATGTGTGTTTGTATATATCATTTAGATACAAATTTCTTTCCTCCAAAGTACTAATAGTTGAATGTTATTTTTCACATAATCCTTAAGAGGAGCCATATTGGGTGCTAGAACATGCTCACAATTTCACTGGAAAAAGAGATGATTCTGATTTCAGAAATCTGGCTTATGAAATCAGAAAGGCTAAAGTGAAATGAGAATTGTTAGTTCTCAGGAGCCTGGAAATCGTTCCAGGGAGAGTCTAAGTTATAAATCTCATAAATGCCTATCCTCAAAATGGTAAAAAGATTACTATTCTTACACATTACCATTCTTATTTTGAATTGTTCCTTTACCAAACTCATGGAGTTTAGAATCTGACACCACAGTCATCATTTAACTTACTTGGCTAATAATGTCTTCTTTCTTCCTAAACATGATTGAATTTGCATCTATTTAATATTTTACTCTTGTTTGAATAAAATGCTACTTTTTTCTTTTAGTGGATAATGTGTTTTTGGTCATCATCATTCATTAACTTAAGGATCACGTTTCAAAACCAGGAAGTCCTATTGGGTTAACTACACATTTGATGTATTTGACACTGTCTCTCTCTGTGTGTACATATACACAGACACATACATATTTTGCACATTAGTGCAAAATTTAGGTTATAATTTAAAGGTTAAAATGAACTTTTGTTTTATCTTATTATGTTACAGTTAATAAATTTGAAGTGAGCTGTCTTATAAAGCTTTTCTATACCTTGGTGGGAGATGCAGCCGAGCGGCCAGGTGCAGTCATTGGACTAGATCGTAATGCATTTCGGAACATCCTGCATGTGACATTTGGAATGACAGATGACATGATTATGGACAGAGGTAAGAGACACACAAGATTCAAATCAGATGAATCCAGCCATAACTGGAAAAAATGAAAAAAATTTGGAGTGGCCATAGTCTTGTTGGAAGCTTAATATTCTACATTTCTAATTTATTTGAATGTAAAGCTTTAATTTTGCAATAATCATAGAGAAAAAGGTAGTGCCAAAGGTTTACTATTTTTCTTATTAAGCATAATAAATAGGATTGTTTCTAAAATATATTCAAGGGGCTGGAGTGGTGGCTTAGCGGTTTTGGCGCTTGCCTGGCAAGCACGAGGACCCGGGTTCAAACCCCAGCACCACGTACACAACTAAGTGTTGGAGCAACTAAAGCCATGTGAAAAACTAAATAAAGTTGTTTCTCTCTTTCTCTTTCTCTCTCACTGTCCCTCTCTCTTAAAAAAAAAAAATAAAATATATTCAATTTCCTTATATCCGCAATAAAAATGGAATACAGTCTTATTACATGATAGTGTGATTTATCTTGAGTAACAAAAATATGAAATTGTATATCTTACATTAATATATTTAGCATATCAAATATATTTAACATTTGATATATGAAATATTTTATTAATGATATACATTTAGATATTCAGAATATTCTTTGTTCTCACAAAAGAGGAAGAAGAAATTCAAATACACAATTAAAAGAGATTTCTGATGTTATGATGTCTCAGTTTCCTCCTTTGTCAAATGAGAATATTAGGCTCTGAGGTCCTGAAGTTTTCTCTAAATTTTAAAAGGACATAACGCCAATGTAAACACACCATTTAGAATTCAAACACAATGTGACTGTCACATAGTATCTTTCTTTCTTTAGTATTCCGGGGTTTTGATAAAGACAATGATGGCTGTGTAAATGTGTCAGAGTGGATTCATGGATTATCACTGTTTCTTCGAGGATCCTTAGAAGAAAAAATGAAATGTAAGAATGCAGGTTATGCTATTGGTTTGTGCAATATTATTAACTAACCAAAGCATTTAAGTTACTGTCATCCAACCAGCCAGTGAAGTGGGTGGGTTGGTGGATTGGTTAGTTTGAATCCTCATTAGGAATGAATGAAAGTGGGAAAAAATTAAAAGGAAAACCAAGCAATTCCAAGGAGTGAAGTGATTCATGCCAGGGAAGTATGCATAGGCATTGTTATACACTCTAGTTATACATACCTATATTATATATTAAAGATTTTATATTAGTTGAATTTTAAGCATAAAAGGAAGAATATTGATTTGTGTCACAATTCTTAATTGTCATTTCTGATGAACTCCAAGTCATATTTCAGTCAGTTTTCCAAGATTTTAAGGATGAAATTTTCCAAGTTATTATTCCTTGGTATGCTTTTTCATAGCTGAGAGTAAGAAAACTTTTCCTGAAGATTATTGAATACCTTCAACATTTACTATGAAAATCAGATTATATTCTGCAGGGTTGATGAAGGATCAATGAGATAGACCTTGGCCCTCAAAACTTGGTCAGAGAAAAATGTTACCTTAGCAATAGTATCAAATTCATAATTTGGTATTTTTTTAAAGATTGCTTTGAAGTATTTGATTTGAATGGGGATGGCTTCATTTCAAAGGAGGAAATGTTTCACATGTTAAAGAACAGCCTTCTGAAACAGCCCTCGGAGGAAGACCCTGATGAAGGAATTAAAGATTTGGTGGAAATAACACTTAAGAAAATGGTAACGATGAGCAATTTAGAGTTTTATGTTGAAATGCACAGGCCATGTATGTGATTTAAATAAGAATTTGAATAATAGTACTTTAAGTTCCCTGTTTAATTAAGTAAGCATTTTAATTGTGCTATTACAATATTAAAAATTCTTTGGGGCTGGAGGGTGTAGCTAAATGCTAGAGTGAGTGCTTCATTAATATATGTGTGTCCCTGGGTTCAATCCCCAGCACTCCACCCCCAAAATTCTTTCAATTTCATGACCGAATCTCTTGTTTTCCTAGTACTTTTCTTCCATTAACTCTTGACTATGAAAATAACATACAATTGTAGGAAGCATGGTACACGCTTACTGACATGTTGCTGCCCACCCCTTAGGACCATGACCATGATGGGAAGCTGTCTTTTGCAGACTATGAAAAAGCTGTGAGAGAAGAGACTCTTCTGTTGGAAGCTTTTGGACCATGTCTACCTGATCCAAAGGTAACAAACAATATTTGGATGAACTATAACCAAAATGTAATCTAGGACTTCTTGCTTTGGTGAACGGTAGACCAGATGAATCGCATTCACCCATGAAGAATAACTTTTCAACACCGACTTAAGAAAAACCTGCCAGTTGATCTCATCGTATTATTAGACCCCAGTGATTTGCTTTTCATTTATGAACTCACTCATTCATGTTAGGAACAATTAATGAGGTTCACATCTGTATCAGAATGATGAAAGCCTCAATGGCTGTACTCAATGGAAAAAGACAATATGAAAATAATTGCATAACTGTGTGATAATTATTATTGTAATATTTAATGACTTGTACGGTGCTTCATCTATGTCAGGCAGTGTCATAAGTACCATATCACCTCATCTAATCCATCTAAAAACTTTATGAAGAAGATAATATTATTATCTTCATTTTGCAGATGAAAAACAGTAGGCTCAGAATTTAGACAACTTTTCAAAGTTCATTCACTAATTGGTGGAGTGCCCTGAATCCCCTAGTGTCAGTGTCCATAGAGACACATGTAGAACATGGTGATTGTGAAGAACGGGGGCATCTAAACCAGCTGTATTGAAGCACTGGGGAATGAGGGTGAGATAAGAAGGGCTTATCAGAAGAACGGGTTTTGAAGAAGAAAATAGTCCAAAATGGACAGAAATGAATTAGGCAAAACAAAAATGTATGTGCAAAAGAAAGAATGGAGGTGAAAAAATGTGAGCAAGAGATGTAAATATGTCTGTCTTAGGTGAGAACTTGTTGTATATGAGGCTGGAGATTAGGTGGAGATTAGGTAGGGAGGCCACATCTAGTATAGCTTGTATTTTATCTTGAAGATGAGGAAAATTCATTGGGGATTTTAAAAAAGTAGAAAGTAGGTTTATTAATATCCCCATCCCCTTAAGTTCTAGTTGATATCTCCAGCTGCCTATTGTCATGTCCTCAGCGAATTTCTGGTTTTCCCCATAACCTTGTCTCTCCCTCACTCTTCCTTGTCATTAAAAAGTATTCCCATACACCCAGTTTTTCATTAAGAAAACTACAGGTATGCTTTAATTCTTTCTTGTAGCATTCTTAGCTACTCCTCCAAGATCTATCCATGATTATAATCTTTTCACACCTGTTGGCCATCAACCTACATCAAGCCCATCATCTGTCACTCAGCCCAAATCGTTAGCATTCTTGCTTCCATAATTGTCCCCCTACTTCTTTTTCTCCAGAATACTAATTGTATTTAAAGATGCAAATGCCATCATGCTCTATCCTTGCTCAAAATCTTCCAGGTTTTGCAAGTGGATCCAGTGACTTCTTTCTCCCCAACCGCATTTCCTGCTACCTCCCATTTTCTCATGGCATTGAGCCACGCAAGCCACTCTGGGGCTCTTCCCTCCTTGTTAATGCCTATGCCTGGAAGTCCTTTCCCCAAACCACAGCTCAGTCTCTTGCCTCATCCAATCTCTGCTCAAATGCAGAATATGTGTAGTTCATAGTAGGTGCCTATTAAATGCTTGAAGGGTGGATGAATGGATGGATCAGTAGATGGAGGATCTCAGAAGTGTCTGGTTGAGAGTTCTGTGTCTCTCTCCTCCTCCTCAGGAATCACTGCATCATTTACTTTTACATTTCCACGACCTTTTCCCTCTCTAGTAAAACCTTCCCATTAGGACTATAAAAGATTTAAAACTGTCCCATCTGAAAAAATACAACAAAAAAAAGGAAGGAAAAAATACAACAAAAAAAAAAACGAAGGAAGGAGAGAGGGAGAAAGGGGTGAAAAGAGTGGGAAGGAAGAAAGAAAGAGAGGGGGAAGGAGGAAAGAATAAAAGGAGGAATGAGACTTACCTTAATTTTACAACTACTATTTATTTCTTCTCTAATGGCTCCTTTTCAAAGCCAAGCTTCTTGGAAGGATTGTCCTTTTGTACCTACACTACTGTCTTGCTTCTTCTCATTCTTCCCTGTGTCTGCTGTTGCTGGGGTCATCCTACCCTTCTGTTCATAAATATCCCATGAACATTCTTGGGTCCCCCTCTTCTGAAGCACAACCTTCCTTACCCAAAGCTCTCAGTCTGCCTTCTCTTGCTCCAGGAAGCCTCTCCACTCCCCTCGATGGTCTGGATGTGCCCCAGTTCTTCCTCTAGGACTCCTACAATTCAATGTGTGTGTACCCTGTCTCTGATACTAGGTTGGAAGCCCTGGACAGTTGTCATGGGGTCTTGCTCATCTCAGTGGATCCAGAACCAAACATTAATCTTGTAATATAGTCAGTACTGACCAAATCGGAGAGAAAACCACAGGAACGCCTGAAATTCTTGATGCCCACTCCCCCACAGTTATCCTCTCTACAAACATCATGGAGACATGCGGAGCATTTTATTTTCTTCTACCTGTTTTAGAAGTCTGTACTAAGTTGAGTATGTTTATTTTACAGAGCCAGATGGAGTTTGAAACCCAAGTATTCAAAGATCCAAATGATTTCAATGATATGTGAATTCCTAAATGTGCATTATTTCAAGTGAGTACTAAAAGGAGGTACATATGTAGTTTATTCTTTCTCCTTAGCTCAGAAAGATGATGTTCAATTGTGTGTGTGGGTGTGATGATGAGGTTCACTTACATATATCACTTATCTCTGGTATAAGGTGCAAGTAAAACAGAGTATAGACAAGTTCCTATTAGAGGGGAACTTCTAATAAAAATTACTATTTCCAATATTAGGTTAGTTGGGTTTAATAAGGCAAGTTAAGATTCCTAGAGATATTTTGTCACATAGACTATCTTTCTAAGCACAGAACTGTCACAAAATATCTGGATTCATTAAATTAATGGACAGGTTATATAATCATGAATTATGAATACAAATATTCTTCATGTCCAAAAGAAGTTAGGAATACATTGAGAATTCATTGAAACTACTGAATTTCCTTTGGATCAATTGGCATCAAAACTAATACTGGCTTTTAGCATTGAAATAGCCTTACAGGCACTAGGGCAGATTCAGCAAAGTGAAAGTTATCTGGAGGCTGTTTATTATGGTGCATGTTGCTGTGTGAAGTTTTGCCTTAACAACCTTACCAGTTTGTAAGAGTCCGGGGCAGGGATTTTTAAGTACACACATATTTATATTTGCCACAGCAGTGAGTCCTCTGCATGTAATGAACCCTCTATAAATCCTATGCATTGGATTGAAAGCTTAATATCACTACAACAGAAGTACAAACTTCGGTGAGCAAAGAAAGAGGAGCATGTTCTGTTTCTTAGGCCTAATGGGTAACAAATGGGCACAGCTTTCAGTTAATTTTGGAGTCATTCACCTGCATTGCATTTGGGTGCAAAATGACCCCTCTGCTCTGTTCCCAGTAGCTCTCAATCATAACCTTCCTTGGGGTCCCCTTGACACTGCCTGACTGCATTGCAGTGTCACAGTGCCCTCAACGCCTGGATTCCTCTTCTGAATGTCCTTATCAAGGATGGTGTACATTGTTTCCTAAGTGTGTCCACCAGCTGTGAACTCTGGAAGACATGTTTTCTTCCTCCCTATAGCTTGCAAACACTTGTATGCATCATGCATGAGAAAGACAGGGCCTGGTGAGCTTTGTGTGAGTTACCTTCTAATACTAGTAAGCAGCTGAGACCAATCCACATCATATCTGCCCCCTACATGTACAATCATTCAGATATTGTTACTATATACTTTTTTAAGTTTAAAAAAAGTATATTGTGTGATAAAAAAGGGTTGTTGCTAAGTGATGAAATAAGCAATTCTATGAAATAAAAAATATTTTACTATGCAAGCATTTTCTTAAAATTTTTGCTGCTTATATAGATGGGCTTTAACACAATTACACAACACAATGTTTTAAATTTTTCGATCTCTTCTGAAATATGATTAACAAATAAAAATTGTGTGCATTTAAGGTATTCAATTTTATGTCTTGATATGCATATATATTGTGGAATAATTATCAGTAGCAAGCTAACTAATATATCCAAATTTCTTCCTATAGTTGTCATTTTTCTCTTTGAGGGTAGAATTTACCCCTCTTGGCAAATTTCAGGTATCTAATAGTCTTGTTAACTATACTACCTGTATAGTAGAGACAGTACCTGTCTCTAGAGCTTGTTCATGTTGTATAATCTGAAACTGTATCTCATGACTTATCATCTCCCTTCTTCTCCTTTCCCCTAGCCATTGGCTACCACCATTCTTTCTTTACTGCTCTAAGTTTAGTTTCCACATATAAATGAGATTATGCAACATTTTAATGCGGTACTTATTTCACATATCTTAATATCTTCCCAGTTCATTCATTTTGTTGAAAATGACATAATTCCCCTCTTTTTAAAGGATGAACTGTATTCACTGTTTATGTACACATATATACACTTACATACATAATACATGCATGTATATCATAATTTCTTTAACCTTTTGTCTGTTGATGGTTGTTTCCATATCATGTCTACTGATGCTGAAATGAATGTGGGGGTACAGCTGATTCTTTGTGATACAGATTTTATTTCCTTTGGATATATACCTAGAAATGGGATTCCTGGATCACATGGTAGTTCTAATTATACTTTTTTATGACAGTCAATTTTTATTTTTTCTCATTTGTTTTTTTTCTAATTATAATTTATTCAAGAACATCTAGACTGTTTTCTATAATGGCTGTACTAATTTACATTCCTACCAATGGTTTCTAAGTGTTCTTCCTTTTTCCATACCCTGGCCAACATGTGTTATTTATTTATTATTTTCTTCTTGATAGAATACCATTTCACTGTTTTGACTTATATTTCCCTGATTATTAGAGAAATTGAGCATTTTTTTAAATATATCAGTTAATCACTTGCACACCTTTGAAAAATATGTAGGTAGTCAGATCCTTTCCTCATTATTTTGGATTTTTTGGTTTTTTGCTACTGAGTCCTTAGAGTAGGCACCAGCTGACAGGTATGGGCACAGTGGCTGGGACACTGCCAGTCATGAACTGGCAGTCAAGACTCAGTCATGAATACTGCACGTGTCTGCGATGGTGGCAGTGTCAGAAAGTTCTCATTGGGGAAGGCTGCTGGGCTCTAGCTGGCCTTTTCTTGCACAGAGGTCATGGTGGAGAGGCTCCCCCTTGTACCTGCATCAGGCTGAGGGGATGGGGTAACAGGTGAAATTCT
>PVKS010038712.1:0-17743 GCA_004027875.1 Aplodontia rufa | reverse complement strand
TATATATATATATAATGTGATATGATATATTTTACTAGCATAGTTTCTACTTAATAACATTATTTTCATGTAATGATTAAATGGATTTTGTTTTCACCCAGCAAGGCAATTTAAAACTGTTCCAACTCATAGGTTATCTCCTAACATAGAATCTTGTTATGTAAGGCAGTGGTTGGTTATCAAGAAAACTGGATTGGCTATTAAAATACATGATTCTGTGGCTGGAGAGGTAGCTTGGTGGTTACGGTGCTTGCCCAGCATGAGCAAGTATGTGAGTTCAAACCCCAGCACGACGTACATAATGAAGTCTCAGAGCAATGAGGACCACATGAAAAATTAAATAAAAAATTGTTTCTCTCATTCTCTCTCTCTCTCTCTCTCTCTCACTGTCCCTTTCTCTTAAAAAAATACATGATTCATTCAATATTCTAATTTTTATATATGGAAGATAAATAAATTCTTTATCTGTATATAGAGAACATTACCAATTCCTGTACATTGTAATACCTACTAAAACATTAAACTTATTAAGTGAATACAAAACTTCTAATTCTCATTTCTCCTTCAGCCACAACAAATAAATAACATAAAGATTCTATATTCTTACTGGGTCTGATTTGATGGTTTCAACTTTAATATTTGAACCTGAGATACAGTTTTACAAAGAATTTAAGACTGTTTTCAATTCCTTGTCTGTAGTTACAACTCTGCATAATAACAATAAACAGTATCTGGAATAAACTAGCAGTGATCCAGATACTTTCTTACACACCAAATTATAGCTGTAAGCATCAAGTCACAATGAACTTTGAAACTATTAGGAATTTGTAATTTAAATAGTTTCACTCAACCCCTACTCCCAAATGCTTTTAATTAGAACAGACTTTTTAATTAAGTACTCCCATGCACAAAGTTTAGCTTGATGATTTTCCTATCATATCAACATCCCATACGAAAGAAAATAATCATCGTGTCAAAGGAAAGTGTTTTTTTCTGAAGTCAGACCATAAGAATTCTGGTTCCTATTTTTTGCTCATCAGTTGAGAGTGGGGAGACTAAAAGGAAGCCCCATGCCCTGGAAGCTCAGCAAGAAGCAAAAGCACAAGGCAATAACAGCAAGTCAGAGACTTTGTATTTCTTCCAGTTATTTAGTAGAGGAAAAATGATATAATGGAATGGGGACAAAAATTATATTCACATAAATAACAAAACACTTCACTTCCATTTGATTGCTCTCTGAAAATGTGCCTTATTAGGTTGTATTTGTAAAAGGCAGTAAGAATACCTATTTTGTTCATTTGTTGGTAATTTTAAAGTAAAAATGTATAAAGTACTTCCAACAGAATAGATGCTCAGAAATTATTAACTGTACTGATATTAATCATCATTGCTCTTATAGTCAACTTACTAAATCTTAAATTCAAGCTCTTATTTGTTTGGATATCGAACAAAAATTATTTGGTAAATCCAACTCAGCATCCAGAACAAACAAGAAAAATATTTTTCTGTGGCCAACACATGCAAAATACATAAAGACATTGTGGGAAATGGGAGGAGAGTACGAGACTATCTAGTTAGGAGGTAAGTGTGAGTCACAGAGGGCAGCTCTTAAAATAAAATGTGTGAATAAGTGCTCTGAGTTTCCAAATCCAACATCACACCTGAATAATGAAGCCTCAACTCTGGAGACATCAGGGATTCCAATAATCTCTGTTCTGTAGCTTGCTATCACTGGGCCTTCCCTATGGCCCCATGGCTTTTATTACTGTTTAAAGAGTCAGGAAAGGAGAGAATATTGGAACCATTATTACATAGTGGGAAAACTTGGCACCGTTTGAATTATGAGCCCATATAGCCTTCCTAGCACTCGTGCCGTTCAGTTTGCATTCAGGTGGATTGTTACCAGAAGCATGGATTAGAACGATAGTGGAGCTCAGAGGCGTATTGTAAACTCATATGTAATATGTAAGCACATATGTCCACATGTGGCTATTTTCTGTGACCTGTAGGCAAATGTAACTTCTCTGAAATAATATACAAATATGTAAAAATGTTTATTCCAACAGATTCCACTAGTATGACTCAATAAATAATGAAATTAAAAGTAGAAGTGCTTTTTGTTTTGTTTTAAGAGAGAAGGACAGGGGGGGAAGACAGAATCAATTTTTGTTGAGTTTTTCACATGGTTTTTGTTGCTCTGACACTTAGTTGGGCATGTGGGTTCTGAGGTTTGAACCCATATACTCACACATGCCGGGCAAGCACCGTAACTGCCGAGCCACCGCTACAGACCTAGGAGTGATTTTAAAGGTAGGTTTTTATAAATGAAGTTAAAATGGGCTGGAGTGATGGCTCGGTGGTTATGGCACTTGCCTGACAGGCGTGAGGACATGGGTTTAAGCCTCAGCACCACACACACACAACAAAGTGTCAGGGCAAGGAAAGCCACATGAAAAACTAAATAAAACATATTCTCTCTCTCTCTCTCTCTGTGCGTCACTGTCCCTCTCTTAAAAAAGTAAATAAATAAATGGAGACAAAGAGACAGTCTACGTTCTGTAGTCTATCTATGCCTGATCTATGTCTGCCTTTAGGTGATCCTAAGTAAGAGGATCTCTGATATTTAATATTTAGTCACAGAAATACCTTAATTGTAGCAGCTAGGAATTCATTTCACAGCTGACATCTTCAATGCTTGATGCATATGTCCATCTGTTAGGAATATTAGTCAAAAATTTAAAAGACATATTTATCAAAAGTGAAATTATAGTAGATCAGCTACTGAATATAAAACTAAAATGTATATTTTTATAAATGTATGTCATATATGACCCATAGTGAAGATGATTACAAAATAATCTGTGCATTTTAAATCAATGGAGTTTTATTTTTATTTATTTATTTTTTAAAGAGAGATGGATAGTGAAAGAGAGAGAGACAGACAGAGAGAATCAATTTTATTTAGTTTTTCACATGGGTTTTGTTGCTCCAACACTTCTTTGTGTACGTGGTGCTGGGGTTCAAACCCGTGTACTAATTCGTGCCACACAGCTGCAGTCCAGAAAACTATTTTTCAATTTTAAATTTTTTTCTTCAAAAGCAGAGGTTTCAAAGATTCATATGTTAATTTTGAGCAAATGATTACTTTTTCACAGGTTATGTGAAAGACCTCACTTAATGGAATTTGAATTTGGGAGAAGCTGGGATATCTTTTGTCTCAGTCTAATCAAAGGAAAATTGTGTACTTTTAAAAGTCAGAGAGGGTATAATATTTTCAAATTCATTGAATCTGAGGGAAAATAAAACATTTGGAAGGAAAACTGAGCAGGAATAAGTATATTGTGGAACTAAGAGTTAGAAAGTTCTGGTAAAATTACTGGATTTCCACCTTTTTAGTTATTTCTATAATATCTATTACTACAATCCTTTTAAAAAATTATGTTACTTGAAATCATTAGAATCAAAATTACCTTTAAAAAGTCCAGTTTTTTAACCTGGTGCTAATAAGTCTGTTAAAGACTACAATTTTTAGTTTCTTTTTTATAATGTAAAGTTTGTTTGGTTTATTTATGGAGTTATTAGTTGAAACTCCTACTTAGATGAAAGTACAAATAATTACGTGTTCGTACCCCTGAATAACATAAAAAAAGCTTTGTCCCACAGGTGGGTGCAATCAGAGTAAGCAAAGAAAATAAATTAAGGCTTTATTCCATGCAAAAAAGTCCAGATAGTGCATAGCATGTCAGTATAGTACTGTCACGTCCACACTTAGAAAATTTCATCAAAATTATATTACTATTTGCTCCAAGTTTGATTTATGAAATTGCTGTCTTTAATATTGCAATGTCTACTGTTAAACTATAGTAATATCTAGTAATATCAATAAGGGGCTCTAGTTTAGGACCAAAGGAGATAAAATATTTTTTAGGTCACATATTATTCAGGATATATTTCAATTGCAGATTATTCAGCACAGTTTGTATATCTCTTGAAGTCATTGTTTGAAATTAAGAGTGCAGTTGGGTGAATAATATATTTTTATTGTTAAATCTTACATTATCTCTTCCATCCAAAATCATATGCTATTTTAAGTCAACAGGTTTTCATTGTGATTTTATGTTTGAATTATTAAGGACCCTGACACATGACTGATGAACTGGAAAGCAATTGTTATCATTCTTAAATTTGAGCTGTATTAATTTTAGAGAAGCAACCGATATTTAACACAATGTATTAGAAAGTAGTCAACTGGACACTAATCTCATGGACATTTCTGACCCTGGAGACTAATCTCATGACCCTAACTGAGGAAATATGGTGAAATTTGAATCTTAAAACTACAATAAATTAAATATTATATACAATTTTGTGTGTATTAAATGCAATACCTATTTTATTCAAACTACATGAAAACTCTCATTTATTCATTCAACACTTATTTACTGAATATGTAGTAGGTGTTTGGAATATGTCAATGACCAAAACAGAGCTCTGTTTCCTCTTTGAGGTAACATTTCAATACCGCAAATTATTTTGCTAAGATAAAATATGAGTTAGGAATATAGATTTTGGGAAAATCAGTATTTCTATGAAGTAGAAAATGATTTACCATTGATGGTTATAAGTTCATTACTAATTATTATACCTATTGCAGATAAGATAAAACATTCAGTTTAATGTTGAAGATGAGATTTGTAAATATTTATAATCTTTTTTATTTCCTGAAACTACTGTTAGATCATTTCTGTTTCCTTATAGTTTAATTACATTTTTTAAAAGAGAAATAGAGAATGCATTTTTATTTTGTTGTTGTTGTTGTTTTTCTGGAATTTAGTTGTGTTTATGTGGTGCTGGGGTTTGAACCCAGGTCCTCATGTATGCCAGGCAAGCAGTCTACATCTGAACCACAAATCCAGCCCCTTAGAGTGTGATTTTTGAAACTAGCAGACATTTTTCAAATATTCCTATAGCAATATACATTTTCAAAGTTTGAAAACTTTTTGGTCCCTCTATCCTCCACTTCATTTAAAATTGAAATTCAGACATATTTTACACAAATACATCCAAACTTCAGGCCAAATCACAAAGTGGACAGTTTAGAGGGTGTTATGTTTGTGGAAGTTTTATGTTTTGATTTGGTTTTCCATTAGATTTTTACTTTACTATTTCTTCTGCTTCATTCGGATACATTATTTAATATGGCTAAGATTTGATTTCTCCTTATTTTTAACATAAATGTCCTTTGTCATTGGTAAAAGTTGAATGATATAGTTACATCTTAAATTTAATTGTTGTGTTAATCTCACTTTGGGGAAAGGCTATAGTTCATTGATAGTGTGAAATAACCTTGGTGACTTTCATATAAATAGCAACAAATATGCACAATAGTTACATTACATGGCATATTTAACAACACGGCTAAAGAGTAAGAGGGGGGAACTCAGTTTTTCGTGATGCAGACACACCTGAGTGCATTCAGAGAAAATTTGGTTCTGCAAGCTTGGAGGAAGTAATTATCATTCAAGAAAAATAAACTAACTTTGCATATCAGTAAAACACACACACATCCTCTTATCTATTTTCTGAGTGCTCTGGAACTGATATCAAAATAGCAAATATATATTTATGAGAAGTAAAAATCCTGTATTCTTCTTGATCATATGAACTTAATGTAATTATAAAATTAACTTTGAGAATATATGAAAACTGTTACTTCCTACAGTAAGTGAAGGTAAAATAAAACCCACAAATTTTATATCAAGTTATATTAGTTCTCATATCCACATTTGACCCCTAAATGCATTGTCATTAATTGTTTTCTATTATTTATTTTTAGATGGAAGACTGTATTTGAAAACTACTGTCATGTACTGAATTTTTCCTGTTGAAGAATACCTTGTTATAGTAAGGAACTTTGCAGTCAGACACTCGTCATTGGAAAGTTCAGAGAAAAATAAAGTCCTTTTAAGGGAACTTACTCAATTTTGTGTATTAATGTTCTTTAACATTTAAGTATTCTACAAAACTCAGTTTTCTTCATTGATTTTCACCTGTGGTTCATACTGGAGACTTGAGAATGTTTGTAAATGTACAAGTATCAATCTTCTTACAGTGAATAACTGCAACTTTGCTGCTGGACACTTGTATACAAGAGTTAAAGGCAGGTCTGAATAAGACCTACTTTTTTTTTTAAAGGAATGAACCATTTTCCTCTTCTGAAAATTCTGTATCTGAGCACATCAACAGACTCTTGTAGCAGTGGTCACCCAGACTTACAGAATTATGTCCCCCCAAACCAGCAAGAACACATGGAAATGAACTTGTAAGGGGCATAGAGGATTCTGGAAAAAATTAATATTCTGTTACATTCAATTTTAAGCTCTATAATTGTGAGTTTTCTCCTGAAGATTTTTTCCCCCGCATACTTTCCAAAAGACCAACAAATGGATGTTGACAACAACCCAATAAATAACATTTTGGTTATCTGAAAAGAAAGATTGAATATCAGCCAAAAGGTTTCACCGAAGTTCTCTTTTTCTTAAAAATAAAAAAAATATATATAAATGTAACATGTTTTCATTCCAAACTGGTAGTGGTATATAGAATCAGAAATAATAATGTTGCTTCTTATTCAAACTGTTGGTCACATGTACAGTATATAAACATAAAACACACAAGGAAGGTATTATGTATGCAGTAGAATACTAGAATTTAGGAAAATGAAAATTTTAGCAAATATGTTTTGTCACCCTGTTGGTCAGAAAGATGTCTTTCTGGTTTTAACGCATGCAGGCATGTAAATATTTGTCTGGAGTCACAGTATTAATGAATGAGATCTTAAGTATCTGGTGACATCAGAACTCTGTGTCAGCCATTTTTATTTGTATATTGATCCCTTGTTAGTGCCCCAAACTGCACTACTGAGAATGGATTGTGGCTGAACAGTTAATCAGAACACCAGAAATATTTTTATATGTTAATGCCATATTATGTTAATGTTGCTGAGAAACAAAACCTAACAAACCTTTGATGTATCAGTCCAATGCCATGTAGCCCCGAGTGATAGAGTTAAAATGTGTTGTGCTTCCCACCCTGGTCAGAGGGAAGGGTGGTACTTGTTATTTTCACTGTCTTTTTGAAAGTTATGGTATGTGTTTTCACTTTTGTGCAGATAACTGGAAGTAAAGCTGCAAACAGGACTTATTACATGCTGAAGTTACCTTATCTTTGTTTTTATATATCTGGAGTTACACCTTTAATGACTGATATAAATTAGTACACTTACTGTACATTTTATGATTTCTGTCATCTTAAAAATTTATGATTATAACATTATTTATTACCATAAAACGGCAAAATCTTAAGTGTCTATGAAAACTAGCTAAAATGTTTAAAGATAGTTCTGATTGGGTAATAATTATTTGGTTAAGAAAAAAATAACATTATAGATACTCTGGCACTAAGCTTCTATACTTTTTAGGTCTTCCTTATAATGCTGGAACATAATTCTTTTATGTAACTTGCTATTTACCAGCTAAGTCCATTTTTAATACAATAAAAAGGTTATATGTACAGTTCCTATTTTAGCTTGCTTAAAAAGGGAGCAATATTTTTATTTAAAATATTGTTAGTAAATGCTTTGTAGAAACTTGGTTTTCTAAGCATAGTCCTTCCATAACCACCTTTTGTTGTTTGAGCACAAGAGATTCTATTCCTAGTTATGTGTATTTTTGTTTGTTTTTTTCCTATATAGTTTTTAAAGGATTGTAGCATTTGAAATTGGAAGGTCTTTTGGCAAGCTTTGGAATCATACATTTTTTGAAAGATTTTTTAAAAAGCCTGCAACTTACCTATGTAGTAGAATCAGCCATTGCTCTGCTCCTGGCATAGTCATTTGTTAAGTGGGCTTGAATTGTTTTAAAATACATACTTTCAAGACCTTTGAGAATGCTTTAGTGTTTGGTTCAAAATAAAAGGAAATTCTAGCAAGGATTAAGGGAAATAAAACTATCAGCTATATGTTAAGAGAAACTCCTACTAACATGTTGTAAATAATTACAATTCATGAAATGTTATTGTAAGTCTGTAACTTAATTCTCCCCTTTTTTTAGTTAAACAGGTTGGTTTAGAAATTTGTGTTTTGACATAAATAAGTAAAATTGTGCCCATTTTATGGTTTCCATGCTTTTGTAATCTTACAGATATTAATGTCTAGTTGTTCTATATTATAACCATATTTGCGCTCTATGCAAGCCCTTGGAACAGAACATACTCATCTTCATGTAGGACCTATGAAAATTGTCTATTTTTATCTATATATTTAAAGTTTTCTAAAAATGATAAAAGGTTATTACGAATTTTGTTGTACAAAACCTGTACAAAAATCTGTTTTTACATCATAATGCAAGAATTGGAAATTTTTCTATGGTAGCCTAGTTATTTGAGCCTGGTTTCAATGTGAGAACCACGTTTACTGTTATTGTATTTAATTTTCTTTTTCTTTTCAACAATCTCCTAATAAAAATGTCTGAAATCTCCTTGTGACTTTATTTACAGTTCGTCTTTATTACATTTTGTGAAATGCAGAGCATTGAAGGAATATTTACTTTCTAATGGGAGGCATCTAAAAACAACATAAGTCAGCTCTTTGCAATTTGAAAGGAACAATGCTCAATGATTTTATTTAACATGCAACTGCTTCTATCTCTAATATGAATTACTGTGGTGAAAAACATCATAAAAGCACACTCTGTAGTTATTGTTTAACAAGCAGATTTTCCATATTTTGTTTCTTGCCAGCTAAGCAAACTGCCCACATATACATGATTTATTTATGTACATTTCTCAGTTTATGAAGCTGTTATTTGTACCTTTTTCCTTTATATTCTTATATTCCCATGATTCTTATTTCACAAAGCTTTGTGCTGAATAATGTAAAGTAGACATGTTGATGGAACAAAATATATTATTCCCATATCTATAAGAGTGTAGATTTGTAACTCTCAGTGTTTTGCTTTCAGTTCTAGAAATGGGAAAATGCCTTTAGTAACTTTGCAACTAAAATATCCTTTAATAACATACAAACATTTTAATCAATCTAAAGTGCTGCATTTGAAGAATTATTGGGTTGTTATCTTTGTGATATTCTAAACATTCTCAAGAGAATGGAAAATGGATTTTTTTGTTTAAATGAATTATTTCAATGAATTCTTGAAACAGTATATGAACAAATTATGACTTTTCCCTAATAAAAACCTAAAATGTTTATGTGACCATTATGAACACATTTTTGTCTTCTGTCATTATGTGCTATGTCAGTTAAGATTTGTGTTAGAAATCATAAAACCTCTGAATGGTAGTGGAATTCAGTTAATATTTTAGGTTTATCCCCATGTGTTTTCATTGGAACCAGCAAACTTAAAACCTGCGTAAAAGACATTTATTAGTGGAGGAGAGTATCACACAAATATAAATTACATGGATTGCATTTTTAAAACATAGGAAGTAAAGTTTCTGAATAGAATCAACACACAACGAAAACAGCAATGTAAAAATATCGACTGTCCTCATGTGCAGGCTCAGTGCTCACACTTATCTTTAACATGTGTAACTGGTATAAAAGCTGAACTGAGCCTCATTTATTATTGTAAGCTGATTCATTAATATCACCTCTACACTACACAAAGCACTACACTAGATATTGCAATAACTGAAGTTGAAAACAGTTATTGTCATACAATGGTTTATAATTTTGTTGGAATAGGCAATTGTAGTTTCACTGAACATCTTTTGCTCTGCAGTACACATGGAACTAATATTGAGGGCATTGACTTAGACATCTTTCCTCTAGGTAGTAACAATCTAGTGACCCATTTTATATTGTGATCTTTGAGAGAAGAGTACAAGATGATCTGAGAGTCAGACAATTGGATAGGGATTGATAAAAAGGAAATATACATTTTTCCCTAATTAAAACACCTTATTAGTTATTCTTTTCATGTTATTTGTTCATGTGTGAATTACATCATTTTCTTTACTAATGGTTAGGAACTTTATTCTAAGGTGAGTTGCCTGTTTAATACAAACAAAAATAAATTCCTGATATGTTCAGAATATTGATGATAAATGTAAGATATTTAATACTTATCATTCAGCATCTATATATCTCCAAGGTAAGTAATGTCCTAAAATGAATCAAATGCAGAGCATAAATTCCTAAATGCCAAATGAGTGCTAAAGTAATGAGTGACATTTGCAGTGGTGGCATCATTTACATTTGGAGATTAATAAACTGGAGTTTTTGAGTTGAGCAATTGGATCGGCTAGGACTCCTCTGATAGTTGTAACTAAAAGAAATTCTTGTAAGGAATAGGTTATACAGACAGAAGTGCCCACATGGAACCTCAAAACAGGAAGATAGGCACCCAGGGGTCAGGTGCTCTCTTCAGTTTTTACCCTTCTGCTGTGCTCAGGAGCCCTGCTTTTTTCATTCTTTCATTGCAGATATGTTTGCTTCTCTTGTTCATCTCTTGATTTCTCTATTATTCAGGAGCACAAAACCCAGCCCACAGAAATGAACCAATCATTTTTTTTTTCTTTTCCTATATCGGATTTCCTGAAAATTCTGATTAGCTCATGTCAGAGAATATGCAAGCAAGGCACCTTGGCAGTACATTGGATGCATTTAGGGAATTTCAGAAAGCATTGTTTCCAATGAATTGGAATCTACATGACTGGGCTATCACATCAGGATTTTAAAATTCTTTAGGTGATTCTACTGAGTACCTCAGGTTGTGAAATTTGGAAATTGATCAGTATCACATTATAGAACACAATTAGCAGTGTTTCTGCTGTGGGACAAGGAGATAGGTACTAATGGGGTACAAGCTATTATGAGCTGTGCAGGCTCTCATAAGGCAACTAACAGTTATGTACAATGAAATGTTTTTGAAAAGTAACTTTAACATTGTAAATCTTATTCTAAATTGAATATGGATTCTCTTCCTCAGGTGCAATAGTCACATGACACTTTTTCTAAATATTATCAATAAATCTAACCCTTGCAGCAACTAACTACTTGGAGGTAAAAATTTCTATCTGTAATTACTGAGAATTCTTCCTCTGAACTGTCTAAACTTTTTCATTAGTACCATTTGGACAGAACCTTTGTTTTCATGCTCAGGATCTAGCCTCTGAGATGGAGCCTAGAGCCCTTCTTTTCAACGATCCTCCAGGTTTGTGGAAGCAAAGTTGTATCAGTCTGGTGGGGTTCTGAACATAGCTAGAGGAAGAAGTTAAGACATATGCATTAATGGAGAAGTGTAAAGTTGGGGGAAAGGAGATAATGTTTCTACACTTCTACTGGTACAATGTCAGTCAACGTAAAAAGACTGATGAGCTTCGTAAATGTAACTTAATACCTAAAGCAACCACTAAAATGATGTATATATAGCATTTTATATACGTATAGCACTATATATATAGATTTATATATATATGTACATGTATACATATATATTAGATTAATCAAAGCAATTCAATGCTGTAGTTATTAGACTCCAGAAAAACAATAAATAACTTTCATAGTTTATCCAGAGCTTTATGCTACTTTGTTAGTAGTTTCTAAACCTCTCTCAGGTACTTTTAACTACTGTTTCAATAATGCTAATTGTGTGACAAACTTTGTCTTTTACATTAGTAGGCAAAAATACAATTCAAAAATAAATAAATGAATGAAAGGAAGATCAAGTAGGAGAAGAGAGAGAGAATAGGGGGAGGGGGGAGGGAAGGGAAAGCAGGAGTAAGGGGATTAAAAAAATGAGAAAGGATCTCCCATTGAGTTTCATATTTCAGATAAATTCATCTGCCTATATTGTACCTGGGTTCAGTTATGCCAAATGGTTTATGAATCCAGCAATTAAGAGATTTTGATGCTTTTTATACATGCTTTATGCATGCTTTTTCTTTTCCCACAGACAACTATTGTGAGCTAAGATATACACGTCAGGGTCTAAGTAATAGCAGGCAAGGGATCTTGGGAAATGAAGTTCCTGCAATACAGAATAGGACGGTGCAAGAGCAGAGATTATAATCAAAGAGCAAAATGAATAAAAACCTAATAGCACAATGTATCCTAAAAGGAGAAAGGCAAGGGGCTAGGTAGGGTGGAGAATTCTTACTTGATGAACAAAAATGATTTAACATCTAGGTCCAACAGATATCTGAAGCTGACTGTCAAGGACTTTGGAGCAGGGGCACCTCCTATCCCTGAGGAATCTTTCACCTTGATGAAGCCAAATATACTATCATTTTGGCTGGCTCCTTTTTCATCTCCTGAGTATTCAGTGTTAGGTCCAGATACTATCTGCTCATTCTTGTCTCTATGCCATAAGTATCCACAGTGAATAGTCAGACATTCAGACTCTGACAAACACTGGGGATGTTGGAGCACTTTCCCAGTACAGCAAACTGTCTCTGTACTTTTGTCAGCGCATTAAATCAGACATATAGCTCTACCAGGAAAAACTCAACTCTGAGGTGAATACTGGCCCTCAGTGCCCATGAACTTCTAGGGAACAAAAACCTCTGAGAAGTTCTCTAAGGGATCCCATCAGGATCTCCTCTCCTGTCTTAAGATGAACAACAACCACTTGTCTTTTCCTATGGGAGTTTGGAGAAATTTGGAACCAAAGTAACCCACAGCTCTCACCAACAACCATCTTTTACTTTGAATTCTTTACCCTGCATCTTTAACCTGTTTTACAATTTACAGGTACATGAACAGCTTAGTTTACAAAATAATTTCCAGATACCCATTTGCAACTTTTTATGACCTTGTAGCTTACATTAGACATTGTATACATTTTATTACTTACTTATTTTCCATTTAATTTGATGATTTTTAAAAAATATTTTAGAAAGTTTGAGATAATTCTACATTAAAGTCAATTATAAGAATCAGCACAGGGGATCCAACATGGCGACCTGAAGGGAGGCAGCATTTCCTGAGGCTCCGGGTCTGCTTGGGGAAATTCCAGTGCATCCTCAATTTTCCAAGGTGCATCCAGGGGAAGCTGTATTTGAACTTCTAGTACTAGTTTGTGAAGGTTTTATAAGGAGCCAAGTCTGGGGAGTTTCACAAGAAGGAAAAAAAAGGGGGTATTTTCCCCCTCCCGCCAGGGACCCATAGGCTGCCTGTGCTGACTTCCTGCCAGAAAGAGTTATTTCTGCTCCGCCAGGAGTGCTGTGGTTCGGCTGTTTGCTTGGTGTTAGCGGAGCGACCATAGGAGTGAGGAGAGATAGGGGGTCTTTGACTGTTCAGCCAGGAACGGTGGCCAACTCCCTTACATTCTGCGTGTTCACTGGACACAATCCCAGGCTGGCTGCAGGGCGGGGCTGCAAGCAGCAGCAGCTGATGCAGCGGGTCTGAGCAGAGCCACAGATATCATCGCTAATCCCATCCCATCCCCAACTAAGCAGACGCCCGCCAAGCTCACACTCTTCGGGGAGCGGGAGCTGTGCTGGGAGACGGATCACTGGGGTGCTCGGTAGCTGGCCGCCATTGGGAGTCACAGGACACAGTTTCTGATGGGCTGCAGGGGCGGGGCTACGGAGGGAGCAACTGTCCAGACAGGAGAGATAGGGGGAATTTGTCTGTTCTGCCAGGAAAGGTGGCTGGCTGCCTTATGTCCCACACAGTCACTGTGTGCGGTCACAATTCCGGACTGGCTACAGGGCGGGGGTGCAAGCAGCAGCAGCCGGATCAGCAGATGCAAGCTGAGCCACAGATACCATTTCTTATTCTGTCTTGTTCCTAACTAAAACAGTCATCTGCCAAGCTCACACACTGTGGGGGGCGATACTTGTGCCGGGAGATGGCCCGCTGGGGGCCACAGACTGAGAGACATTCATATTGAAACCCAGGACAGTGACCATCTCATCTCAGAGGTCCCAGAGATGCCCTCATTGTCTATAGATCCAAGTTTTCATTAAGAATTTTTTATTTTTATTTTTTTACTATTTTATTTTTAAAATTTTATTTTATTATTTTTTTTTAATTTTTTTACTATATAGATTTTTTTTTCTTTTTCCCTTTCTTGCTTTACGGTTAATACTGAAGTTGGTGTTGGTGGATGTAAATATTTATTCGTGTGTATGTATTGGTGATTGGCTACTACTTTCTCTAAGTCTTTTTAATCCCTACTGCTACCCCTATAACATTGGGTTCTAACCAGGAAAACGTTTCATGATAGCATGATAGACTCAGCCTCTGGAGAGTGAAGATAACCACGCCCCATACTAACCTCTTCCTCCCCTGTACTCTGATTATCCCTAAATATAAGCATTTTTTTCTCACCCTCACCCAAAGTCTTTACCCTTCCCGTATCCCAATCCTATGTTTTCCTTAGTCCTAATAGAATAACCTACTCCCCCCTAATCCGTTGTTCCTCTTTACTCGAAGGCAAGAGTGATTTTTTACCTCCCCAATTCACCTCCTTGAATTCCTAGTCATCCCTTCTCCCCAATTTCTGAGAGACCCTGCTATCTGAAGAAATAGACACGCTTCAAAATGAGTACTGGCTTGCTATCATAATTCACTGTGAGTTCTCTCTCAAAGTAACCCATCACAACGAAGCAAAGCCATAAGAAACTCCAATTACTCCACCAAAAGCAACTTTCTTGAAGTACAAGACATGTTCTCGGACTCAGAAAATGAGGAAAAGGGGAAATAACTCACTTCCTCAACCCCACAGCTCTCCACCAAAGGATCCCATAGCTGGAGCCCTAGATGAAAACCAAAGGCATTGTGTCAGCATTATGATTAGTAATGCAATCAAAGAGTTGAGAGATGAAATAAGGAAGAGTTCAGACAGCAATTTCAAGAGATGAGAGACAACTTCTACAGGGAAATGAGGGAACAGTTCCACTAGATGAAAGATCAGCTATACAAAGATATAGAAATCCTGAAAAGACATGTAGCAGAGCCATCAGGTTTGAAAAATATGGTTAATCAAATCAAATCCTCTCTGGAAGAAACCAACACCAGAGCTTACTCTACTGAAAATAGAACATCAGCTCTCGAAGAACGAGTATCGGACAATGAGGACAGGCTAAACAATGTAGAATTCAAAGAAGATAAGCAGGATAAACAGCTTATATTACATACTCAGAACTTCCAAGTAATATTTGATGAGATGAGGTGTAATAATCTGAGAATCATTGGCCTGGAGGAAAACTCTGAAGAGCAAACAAGAGGCTTAAAGAACGTTTTAAGCGAAATCATCAGTGAGAGCTTCCCTCATTTTACTATCAATCCTGATTATCACATCCAAGATGCTTATGGAACTCCAAATAGACCTAATCAATTGAGAAACTCGCAAAGACATATCATATACAAAATGAATAACAGAGAAATTAAGGAGAGAATTCTAAAAGCTGCTAGAGGAAAGCCCCAAATGACATTCAGAGGCAAACCAATTCGGATCACTATGCATTTTTCAGAGCAAACAATGAAGGCCAGAAGAGCTTGGAACAGTACCTTTCAAGTGTTACAAAATAACAACTTTAACCCAAAGGTAATATATCTGGCAAAACTTAGCTTCAAATGTGCAGGAGAAATTAAATACTTCAACAATAAACTCAAGCTAGCAAGACACATGAACACAAATCCTGTTCTACAGAACATTCTCAAAGGTGTTCCCCATTCAGAAGATAATGCCAATGATATGCTAAATCCTTAAACAAGGGTGAGTCAATAATCATACTATACAAAAACTGACTTTCAAGATGATTCAAAACTCTGTAATTGATACAAAGTCTGTGAATCAGCCTCCCATATCTATTCTATCCTTGAATGTGAATGGTCTCAGTGCTCCAATTAAAAGACACAGACTGGCTCACTGGATCAAAAACTAAAATCCAACAATATGTTGCCTGAAAGAGACACATTTGACACTCAAAAATAGACACAGGCTGAAAGTGAAAGAACGCAAAACGTCTACCAGGACTGTGGCCCAAAAAAGCAAGCTGGCGTAATGATTCTAATTTCTGACAAAATTAATTTCCAACTAAAACTAGTCAGAAAGGACAAAGAGGGTCACTTTATCATACTAAAAGGGACAGTTCACAAAGAAGATACAATGATAATCAACATTTATACCCCCCATTACAATCACCCAAAATATATGGAAAAAATACTTAAGGACATTAATCCGCTCATCGATCTCACTGCAATAATCCTGGGGGACTTCAACACACCATTATCAACTCCAGACAGATCATCAAAACAAAAAATCAATAAAGACACCTCCAAGCTGAACTACTCTATTAATCAATCAGGCGTAACAGACATTTACAGAATATTCCATCCTAAAACAGCTGAATTTATCTTCTTCTCAGTGGTGCATGGATCCTTCTCTAAAATAGACCACATCCTAGTTCACCAGGATAATCTTAGCAAATATAAAAAAGTGGATATAATCCCATGTATTCTGTCAGATCACAATGCTATGATCTTAGAAATCAACAACAAGAGAAACAATAGAAACTATTCAAATACTTGGAAATTGAATAATTACCTCTTAAATGAAGGATGGGTAAAAGAGGAAATGAGAGCAGACACTAAGAAGTTTTTGGAATTGAACAAGAATGAGGAAACAACATACTGAAACCTCTGGGACAGTATGAAGGCTTTCTTAAGAGGTAAATTTATAGCACTGAGTGCATGCATCAAAAATCTAGAAAGAGATCAGATTAATAGCCTTATGCTTTAACTCAAACGACTACCAAAGGAGGAACAGTCCAACCCTAAATATAAGAGAACACAGGCAATTACCAAAATCAGAGCTGAAATCAACGAAATTGAGAACAAAAAAACTATACAAACTATTAACAAAACTAAGAATTAGTTCTTTGAAAGAGACAAAAAAATCGACAGACCCCTTGCCAACCTCATCAAAAAGAGGAACGAAATGAAGCAAATCAACAAAATCAGAGATGAAAATGGGGATATCACCACAGACTCATCCAAGATACAGAAGATTATCAGAACCTATTTTGAAAACTTATACTCTGCCAAATTTGATAACCTGGAGGACATGGACAGGTAGGTTCTTGGACACACAACATCCCCTCTTTACCACAGGAGGACATTGAAAACCTCAACCAACCTATCACAGAAAGCAAAATTGAAGCAGCAATCAAAGCTCTCCCAAAAAAGAAAAGCCCAGGTCTGGATGGATATACAGTGGAATTCTACCAAGCCTTCACAGAAGAACTAACACCGATCCTCTACAAGCTCTTCCATGAAATTGATAGAGGGGGATCACTCCCAAACACTTTTTATGAAACAAACATTACACTGATTCCAAAGCCCAACAAAGACACATCAAGGAAAGAAAACTACAGACCAAGTTCCCTGATGAACATGGATGCGAAATCCTTAATAAAATTCTAGCTGATTGGATACAAAAGCACATTAAAAAGATAATACATCATGATCAAGTGGGCTTCATTCCAGGAGAATAAGACTGGTTCAACACACGCAAATCAGTAAATGTAATTCACCACATAAACAGAATTAAAAACAAAAATCTTATAATCATTTCAATTGACACAGAGAAAGCATTTGATAAAATCCAACACCACTTTATGATCAAAATTCTGGAGAAGATAGGGATCAAGGCAAGATAGTTTAACTATGTCAGATCCATTTATGACAGACTCATAACCAACATTATCTTCA